>JAHUTJ010074541.1:0-27316 GCA_036250325.1 Characodon lateralis
CTTCCTAAGTGGACAGTTTGATTTCACAGAAGTTTGATTTACTTGGAGTTATATTGTGTTGTTTAAGTGTTCCCTTTATTTTTTTCAGCAGTGTATTCCTTTGTTTTTGAAAATGTAGGTTCAAAAATAGTTTTTCCAATTTACCATGAAAATAAAGAAAACCTGTGTTTTTAGATGAAGTAAAATGCAACAAATTGTTTGCATGGCATGTATAAGCACCTGATGTGCACCGTCAATAATCTTCCTGTGTGAAACACATAATGAGAATGGAAAACGTATTTATGGTCTCAGTAAAAAGTACAACAGGGTAAGATTCTATACAGATTTGCTCATTTAAACGGCTATAATATTTATATATATATAGCTTTTAACTCTGCTTTACTTTTCTATTAGACAGGACCAGAAATGCTTTACCTTCCATTCTCAGTAAGAGCTTTAAACGGGAAGATTAATAGTGGCACATCGCCTCCTACACCCATTTCAACTGTAAACTATTATCAACCTCTCTATAAATATTTGGCCATCAAAGATGACAAGAGCTTAAATGTTATTTTAAATAATGTTCATATAAACCACTATGATGGTTTTGATATTGGAGTTGTTTAAAGATGGTCCACATTAGTCTTTGGACCAACTAAACTAGATTTACAATGAATGAAGCCACCAAGAGTTATCTACTCTGGGTAGGAATATTTAATGCTCTTCAATATTTTAATAAAAACTAACCTCAAAATTCCTGGAATACGTCTTTGAAATGGTAATTTTAATCTTTAAAACTCTAGTGACTGATCAGGGAAAGTAGAAAGTAGAAAACACAAATTACAAAAATGCCAGATTGCCTTTTCTGGAGTTTGATTTCCTGTCCCTGACTCTTGGATTAAACTCAAACAGCTTTTGATATCATAAAACCTGTTTACTATGAAATGACACAACTCACAATTTTACTCTTTGTGAGAAAGTGATTTTAGAGCCACTGGTTTACTGGTACATCGAATGCAGTGTTTGGTAGCTCGGATTATGTCACAGTTATGCAATGCAGGGGTCAGGAAGTATTTTGATGATCCTAGTGGGTGTAAAATTTGGTAGGAGAGGAAGCAGGGAGGGCTTGTGGAAGTCAGTTTCAGGGAAGGTGAAAAGGTTTTATTTGGAACAAAGACAAATTAAAGTCCATGTTGGCTTGTTTTCTTGCTCATTATCCTTGACCGTTTCTTTTAAAAACTTGCCTCTTGTAAGGTTAATTTCCGCAGAATAATACATTGCTATCAATGCGCCTGTTAAATGTCTGGTTAGAGTGAAGAAATCTTTTTGGTATTTTTTTAAATCTGGTCTACTATAATATGTAGATTTTTACTCTCTTACAATCTGTGTTTTTCAGTTTAAGTAAACGATTCCCTGCTGTGCATGCAGAGTAAAAATTTTATTTAGCTGCAAAGCATCTTGCTTTAGCTATTTTGATCTTTAGTTGACTGACAGTTCTCAATAGCCGGGGATAAAATCCTATTTCTTTCGTGTTAATTTCAAATCTGCGGGGAGCATTACCTCTTTCATTTAATATGCAGAAGTGTCTTTGCTTTTAGACCCAAGATTGAGGCCAGCTCTAATTGGGGGGCAATCACAAAGAGGCGTCATGTCATTATCACTTTTTTCTTTTTCTCAACTTAGTCTTTAGCCACATCAGCAGCAGCAGCAGCAGCAACATACCCAACTGTTGCAATGTGCAGAGGCAGTTTTATTAAAAAAAATAAAGAACAGGAGAACAAAAAGGCACAAAGAATAGTGAATAAAGGAACCCTTCCAAATGATAGTGTAGACTGGGAGGAGGTGAAGTTAAATGCATCGAGTGCAGAGAGAATGAACGAGGGGAAACCAGATGTCTCTTTCACAGCCATGTTGCAGAAGTGAATATGGCTCGCAGCCCAACATTCCCCTGCTGTCTTTGGTTTCAGTGACACAGTGTGGAGTGAATGCGTCATGAGTGGGTTTTATTTACAGCATCTCTCTGCTGCTCTGACAGAACACAATAAGGGCTTCATTTGGAGAAGAAACCACTGGGGTTTTCAGGCTGTTTGTGCTAAGGCAGCTGTGCCTGTTTGTTTGTCGCAAACAGATGTATTATGGGGCAGTTTATGTTAAGAGAGCATCACCTTAAGTCACACTCGTGCCTCTCCTTTCCTTGCAGGTTAAATACAGAGCTCAGAGGAATATCACCCGCCAGGCGGTGCTGAAAATGGTGGCGGTCTGGGTGCTGGCTTTCCTCCTTTACGGCCCTGCGATCATCTTCTGGGAGGCAATTGTGGGCCAGAGCATAGTCCCGGACCACGAGTGCTATGCAGAGTTTTATTTCACCTGGTATTTCCTGCTCAGCGCTTCGACCTTTGAGTTCTTCACCCCGTTTGTATCAGTGGCCTTTTTCAACCTCAGCATCTACCTTAACATCCATCAGAGAAACAAGAGTGGAAACATTGGGGCAGAGGTTGAGGGCAAGCCACAGAGGAAACCTAAGAAGCTCAGAGACAGCGCAGGGGGCTGGTCTGTGTTTTTCGTGAAGACTCGGAAGGTGACTTCCAGCGAGCCAGCTGCTATCTCGCCGGTCATAGAGGACGACGACATTCTGTCCCCCTCCTGTAGCGGGTGCCCTGACACCAGTCAGATTTTTGTCCAGAGGGAGAAGTTCTCTCCGCAGAGAAAAAACTCCAGGCTGTTTCAGCACACAGCTTCCTGCATGGTTCCCGGCCGGAGAACTCCTGGATCGCGCCTTTCCCGAGATAAAAAGATTGCCAAATCGTTGGCTATTATTGTTTGTATTTTTGGGATATGCTGGGCTCCGTACACTCTGCTTATGATTATCCGCGCCGCCTGCGGCGGCGAATGTGTGGCAAACTATTGGTATGAGATCACATTCTGGCTTCTGTGGCTGAACTCGGCCATCAACCCGTTCCTGTATCCTTTGTGCCACAGCAGCTTCCGAAGAGCTTTTTCAAAGATACTGTGTCCTAAGAGACAGTCAGTGCAGCCTCAAATTGAGGTGCAGTCCTGCTAGATGAGCTCAGCTGCACAGCCATATTTTATGAATGCAGTAAGTGTTGATGGTCATACGCTGTAAAAATCCATACAATGTTCTTCCATTTAAAAAAGGTGTCAAACCTTAAAGAAATGTTTGTATATGAAGGGATAGTTTGGATATTTAAAAAGGAGGCTCTGTGAAGTCATTATCATGGAGTAGACAGATGTCATATAGCAGTGAGTTTGTAGAAAACTGAAGAAATGCTAAGAGTGATGGGAGGCTAACAGGAAGTCTGACTGATTTCCCATTTAAGCCGTTGCTACCATTTTAAAACAACTCAAACCAAAAATGTTACATCCCTAGGATACAGCACTAGAATAGCGGATATTATATGTGTATTTCCACAAGACACTAATGGGTGCCGATTAGTTAGCTGAACATCAGTGTTACTAAGCTAAAAAAACAGGCAAAAATTGATGGCTGTATCAATCCACCTCATCAACTGTGTATTATCTGTTTGCTTTTATCTTTGTGGCACTAGTGGCCTTTATTTTGTAAGTTGTTTGACAGGAAATGGGGTGGAAAGAGAGAGGAGAAGATGACATGCAGCCAGGTTTGGAACCCATGAAGGCTGTGTCGATGACTGGAGCCTCTGTACATGGGTCATGCGCTTTACCCCTGTGCCATCGCCACGCCCTGTCTGTTTGCTTTTATGTCTGCTAAGGGTGGAGTAACGCTTTGTTTGGATTATCTGACTTTGTTAAAGTTAGCACATTCCTGGGGTTTGCAGTATCTCACTTTTGTATGGAAAATATCCCAGCGCATCTGGTGGATTGATATGGTGAATTTATACAGTCTCAACCTAAAGTAGGTTTGCAGAGTAACAACGACGTTGCCTGGATAGGAAACCGCCTCAAATTTACGGTTAGTTTAATATTGGCTAATATAGTGTTGTATCCCACGGATAGAACTAGTTTTAGTTTGGGTTCTTTTAAAATCATGGCTAAAATCATCCAAAACCAAGGGGTCTGAGTTATTATCTCCAACTGTTTCCTTTCCTATAGTAGAAATGTATCTCAGCAACTTTGTTGAAAACTACAAGACTCTTCAGAGCGATAGAAGATGATCAGTTTGCCAGGAAAGAACCCAAATTTTAGCTCATGTGAAAGAACTCAAAATGAATAGTTTTTATCCATGGGATGTAATGTTATATTATAGATAATATACAACTTTCGTATGAGATCACTGATTGCTGTTTTCACAGCTTGTATGCTACTGCACTATAGTAATGTTGGAAGGAACTCCAAGAGTCAATCTGGGTTGCCAAGAGTATAGTGCTCTTGGCGAAAAAGCTAAGAAAGCAGTGACAAATATAGCAATGCCTTTTTGTAAAATTGCAGGAGGTCACCCACCCATTGTCAAAACCACTTATACATGCAAGGTAGAAGGTACATGGTCCCTATGTCTAGTGGTCATTGGGCATGAGGCCGGGTACACCCTGGACAGATCGACGGTCTATCAGAGAGCAACACGGAGACACACAGTCATCCACACACATGCTACCTATAAGCTGTATCCACCAAACCTAAGGGCAATTTTAGAGAGACCAATTAACCAAAAAGTCATGTTTTTAGACTGTGAGAAGAAGCTGGAGTACCCAGAAAGAAAGCATGGAAAGGGAGAACATGCGAACTCCATGCAGACCCCAAGGATTTAAACCTAGGGCCTTCTTGCTGCAAAGTAACAACTGTCCTACCATGCAGCTCAATTTAAGAGTCAGAACCTAAATAAAAGACAGGGGGCCTCTCCTGACATATTGACATGGCTGCTTTATTGTGATTTTGATCTGTTTTGTATGGGTTTAATTTTTGACTTTCCTTCAGAACTGGTTGTAACACAGCACAGCTTGTGTCTGTATCTGGCCTGTCTATCATTTAGCCTTTCACCAATCTGAGGATTTCTTAACTTTTCTATAAACTCACTGCAATACATTTTTGTTCAATAAGGAAATAAACTGTTGCTGGTAATAACTTAACTTCAATACACCCAAGCTATCTCTTTAAGTGAGAATTGTCAGGATATATTTGACAGCAATACAACAATGCAAAATAGTCTTGTTTGTTCATAATGACAGAATAGTGGAGTGGATTCTCACTGAATCTGTATCAGTAGGTATAATTTCTCTTGATGAAAGGGCCCTCAAGAGCCTGTGTCAGATTTTTTTTTAAACAATGTAAGCGATGGTTTCAAAATGTATCTAAACCTTCACTGTAACTAGATCAAGATGGATTACTGTGGTTTAGGCTTTGAGGTCTTAATGTGCTAAAGGTGTGAGGTGATAATTTATGTAGACATTTAGTGATTACCATAATTTAGTCCAGGTTATTGTATTAGGCCTCCTGTACAGCACATAAAAATGATAAATTAGTGTCTGTCTGATGACAAGCACAAAGAAAGACCTAGATGACGCCTTCGCACAACATTCAGGTTTGGTTGTTAAGATGGAAAACCTCTTAAATTACATTTACATCAAGCTAATAAGAAATAAGGATTTAATGTTTCTTTAATGATTTCAAGCTCTTTCTGCAGATGAAGTTCTTTTGCTTTACCTTTTCAAATCCATAGCTCTTAATCTGAGAAGAAAACCCCTTGCATATGCCTTCAAAAAGCCAATTCAAGCTTTTCATCATGTAGCAATAGAATTATTAATGATAGGTCCTTAAACATCAAAGCACAAGAAGAACTGACTACTGGCTGTCTTTTTATCACTCCTCTTCTGTTGCCTATACAGAGTTTATATTTAAATGATGCTGTTGTTGATGTTGATAATGTCATGAAATGCAAAACAAGATTAAAACCCTGGTTCACTCAGATCTGTTCGAGACAAGACTTTGCCTCTTCATACCACAAATAGAGAGACCTAAATGTCAAATGCAGCTTGGTGACTGGTCTCTGGGGAGTGCGGGATGTTTTACACTGATAGAACGTGCATTCACACATGTGAGTCTCTGTACCTAATAGACTATGACTTGAGGTTTGGTCTGTTTCGGTGAATAATAAGGAATCATGTGTGTAATCTGTGTAAAGGTTCAGCTACTAACATTTATTTTACTTAAGTAAATCTCCCATGCTCAGGTTCTGATCCAATTGTTTGTTTAATCATTTGTATAATACATGTCATTTTAACTTTTAACAGACAATCATCATGGGTGTAAATATCTTAATTTTGTGTTTAGTGATTCATTAAAACCATTCTATTTTTCAGGTTGGAATGATTTGATTTCTAATGGGGCATTTTTTCCACTGCAAAACAGTCCCACAGCATGATGCTGCCAGCATTGTGCATGACAGTTAGTACAATGTTCTCAAGTTTAAAAGCCTCACATTCCTGCAAACATTCATCCCTTCCTTGGATGGCCTTTTCAGTGTCCAGACATCAAACATATTATAAACGTGTGGATTTGGCCCAACAGCTGGCTTTGTTCCAGAAAACCAACTATTTCAAATTACTGTACAAATTCTGACAAGTTTCATCTTGAATTTCACTAGAACCTTAAGCAAATATGTTTAATTGAATATTTCTTTGTTGTAACAATTCCTCTTGGGAATAATTCTTATACCATTGAAAATGTATTTATTTCACTTAAACTGGGCAAATTTTGTTTTAAGGAAAATGCATTTATAGGCTGAGGAGAAGAGTGTCCAATGCCAACACTGCCAACAGCTTATTCAGCTCTTGCCTCTAGTTTGGACCACAGAGTTTGCTCCTTTAGAATGAAGATATGGGACTCTCAATATCGCTCTACAACAAGATTTCCTCAAATAATAATAAGCTTTGTTTTTCTAGTGAGGGAGATGCCGCCCCACACCATGATACTGCCACCAAAAGCTGTTCGGTGTTGGTAGGGAGGATTTGGACAGTTTTTATTGGCAAATCTCCCATAATCAACTCTGCTGCTCACCATACAAATTAATTTCCTTATAAATCTGACACAATTTAATTGGATATAATTAGGCTTTCCAACAGTATAAGATTTATTCCCAAAAAGGATTGTTACAATAACAAAATGATCGACCAAACAGAAGTTCCCTCACCTTCAATGCTAAAGTTAAATAGTTAAACCTGTATGAATATTTTCTTCTCTTTATATCCATTATGATCTATGTCTCATCAGGAATAAAATTTCTTTCATGTATCACCTCTATTGCTCTTTTTAAAAATCATTGAAGTTGTTTAGTGAATAATAATTTCATTCTGGAAAACAAAAGGATGAAAATGCAAAATTAATGTGAAACATTCATATCCATGAAGAGTGTATGGAAAATTCTGACCCTGTATATGCCAATCATCATAGAAAACCTGGCTAGCATCACATTTTACACACCACTAAAATATTTGAGATAAATTTTATTTGGGACTTATTAGCATCTGCCCAGCCCACTGATTGAATGCCCTTCTCTGCTCTGGATTTTAATTACGAATACAGCAACATGCAACGATGGGTGTAAATTCTTCATATTTATAACAACTCAGTCAAGTTAAAATGTTAACAAAGACAGTTTACAACTAAGACCTGAAGCAATATTTTCGATGATTATGTTTATTCATGATACACTGGATCTGCAGAGCAGTAGCTTCATTTAAAATTTGCTTTGTTGTGATTATGAATCTGAGAATATTATTTAATATTTAATATTAATATTTCCATATTTTATCAAATAATATTTCGGTCCCTTAAGGGTTGTCGTGTGAATACCAGCCCAGTAAGGCGATGGTATTAGGACAAAATAGAAAGGTGTGAGACGAGCTCTGACATTATTGAACAGCAATACTCTGCACATATATGGAATGAATTCACACAATTTCTTAAAATACAAGAATTTATTAACAAAAATAAGTCAACTCAAAGTCAAACATATTTCAATTAACAAACTCTTTACTATGCTCAAACAATCCAACTAAACTACCAACACTAAACTGGTGTACCAAGCAGAATGAAAGAATAACGAAGACTAATGGGCTATGTACAATATAAACAAGTTGATTAAAGATGATTGAAAACCATGACGGAAAGAGTGATGCAACATTACCATGCAATGTTTATGTTTGAGGACCAAGGATTATCTTGAAGAATCTGGAAGTGACGTGAAGTTAGTCTTGGAACTAACTTAGATAAACATTCACAATGCAAGATCAGATAAAAATATTATTTTAATAAAATAATATTTTAAATAATGATCTGCTGAATAAAACCAAACTTCTGGATGACTAATTCTCAACAGGGTCTCATTAGCTGCCTTTATTTATTGAAATAATATTTAAAGAAATATTATTAAGGGAATGGTAAAATATTTAAGGAAGTATTTTGGAAAAGAGACAAATCTTTCTGGAGAAATGGGGCTTAATGGTGTTTACTTAGTTATCAGATTTAGTAAAATAATGTTTAGGGAAATATTATTTACTGGATTGAAAACTAACAACCTTTCTGTTAAATGTTCCCTAGCAGGCAAGCACATGTTCTTAGCTTGTTAGCAGTGAAAGCTAACAAAGGAGGCTGATAGCTTAGCACCAGAATCAAACACACACCTTTAAAATACCGTTAATAAAAGGGTTAAAATGCAGAAGCGTGGACGGCGCGTTATGGCTGATCTTCTGTGTTTAAAATCACCCTTTAATAAAGTGTGTCTTAACTTTAAAAACACACACAAAGAACACAAAACTGAACACGTGTGCTGCAGATATTCTGCTAGCACCAAGATTGCTGAGTTTCACACAAACAAAACCAAACTTCATAAAATGAAAAACGTTTAGATAATTTCAATCTAAATCTTTCTCTATTACTCTGTCCAAACACCAAACCTCGTATGAACGTGTTGAGGAGTTGTCCGGGCGACGACGAAGTTTGAAGAAACATCCACAGTCAACTAACCTCCGTAGCTGTGGATTAAAGATGGCTCGATGTGTCCGCCAACCAACTGCACATTACCGTAACCACGGTGATGCGGCTCTTGTTGTTGTCCTTTCAGACTCAGCTTGTATAGACCGTGTCTCTGCAGAAAATTCTCTGAGACAGTTCGCTTCTGTGGGCCTCCGAGACAAAGTAAATCAATGCTTATACCTTAATTTCCCCTCTTTATGAATGAAATCACCGGGTACACAAACAGTGATTCACTTGTACTTAACTTAGCGCATATGATCGCGTGATCTTATGACACTCTTGGATCCAATTTGAAGAGTTTATGTCTTTTTGCCAGAAAAGAGACATTAGCGCGCTGTCTCACCGGCCAGCCTCACGCAGAGTCCGGATGGTAGAGAAAGACTTGTGGGGGAAGTGGGTGTTTTATGTGGACAGTGGCATCATGGGAAGTTTGCTGTTACCCCCAATTCCTAAGTTATGCCGGAAGTAGGTTAATGCAATTTATTTTGAAAGTTCCAGAAAAGTCCATACCGCATTTCCTGTTGTAACTCATGGCTATGGGTCCCAACAGCTTTATTTATGTTACTCAAGTTCACAAGTAAATTATTTTCATAGCAATTTATAGAGAAACTAAACAAATTAAAAGTATTCCAGTTAGATACGGTCCTCATTTCTGTCAAAACAATTGTGTGATATTTAAAATTAATGCTAAAGTTAAGCAACATTAAGTCTAGTTTATTTTCTCATTCTTTTTTCCTATTTTTGTTCCTTTGACATCCTTTCTGAACAAGCCTCTACCCACATATGGCAGACACACAGATCCATATCTGTCACATACACCAAACAGCCATAACATAATGACTACTGACATAATGCTGGTGATCTTGATACAACACAATGCTTTCCATGTCATTGCCAAGATGCAGGCTTGAATTTTGCTTTCACACTTATTTCCTAAAAGTTTTTGTAGACCAACCAAGTCCCCACGTGGCGATATGCTAGTGGCAGCTCACCACCACCCAGCAGCGAAAATCACATAAATTGGTGAGAAGTGGCTGAAAGAACATCCGGCCCCTATGCTCCACAGATACAGTCTTGATGGAATCAGCTGGAATCTGTGTGACGGAGGCGCAATTCCCAAAAAACAACAGAGCTATAACTCACAGAGGCCAACGGATATTATGTTTATGTTGTGTTGCCAGACACTACCGGACACCCCCTGTTTTTTCTGTTCATACCTTGACAAGTCATAACTGTTTATGCTGCAAAAGGGAGATGTACTAAATATTACGTTAATAGCCAGTAGGTCATCCAGCTTCTGCATGCTTGGACTACCTAAAAATACTCTATTTCAAATCAGCAGTCTATTAATACAGTCCAAGGTTGGCACACAAAAATCCAATTCAAGCAGAGGTATCTAAAGCAGAGGCAGGTCCAAAAACTAAATGCTGGGTCAAAATCACTGGAAGGTAGGACTAGAATTAAGGCTGTAACACTTAACACGAGAGAAAGAATACTGGCAAGAGGAAGGTGCATAGGATGAGGAATAAAATGACAAACAAAGGAAGAGAATGAGACACAGATGGATAACATGGGTGTGACAGCATCTGATTACAGGTAGGAAACTCAGAAAGTGAAGTTGTCTAAAATGAGACAGGACATTATTGCACAACAAAACCACTAACATTACCAGCTGAACATGACAATGAACAACTCACCAGACTAGCCATTGTGGATAAATATATGTTATTTGGATTTATCTGTATGTTAAGATTTTTCAATATTAGGTTTTATGTTTTAACATGGTTTAAATGTTTGCATGGGAGGAGTCAAGAACTATCCACTACATTTTGCATACTTTTGGTAATGAACAGGATAACTTTTTGCATCATGATCCTGATGTGTGATTGTGGTTTTGTGTGAGATCCCTCCTGAATAGATGATTTCTGCTGGTGGGTGTAGCTGCCTGTTGCAAAGCTGCTGGCTATCTCCTATATGGCTGCTGGGGATTTAAGGAGCTGTTGGACAACAAGACTTCGCTTGATTCAAAATGTTCTTGGTACATTCAAGGCCGAGTATCTCTTTGTCGAACCTTTTGAGTATTTTGTCCTCTGTGGAGGAGTTCTTCTGTTTATCTGCTTACCTTGTCCTGAGTTCATGTCCTGTGTCTTCTGCGCCTTTCAAGGTAAAAGCTCTGACTGGTTCCCACAACAAACCTGGACCTCTTCAGCAACAGCTCTCCTGGACCATTCTCTCCAGTTGGCCACTGCAGCTCCAGCGTCTCTAGCCATCACCTGCTTGCCTGCTCTCCAGCACTTAACTAAGCCTCAGTCAAGAGCTCTTATCTTCAACTGCCCCTCTTTTTGGAAGCACCTCCTGAAACATGAATCCTGGCCAGAAAGTCTCAACACATGTCATCTTAAGGCACTTTACAAAGTCAGTTCAATTGAATCATACAGATTTTATGTTGGGTACATACATTCCAATTAATCCTAACTATCAAAAGGTGCAGTCGGATTCAGTTTATTATTAAAATTGGTTAAATTTTAATAATAGATTTCCTATCTTAGGACACCCAACAGATTGCATTGAGTCAATGACTTGCAGCATTCATTCCTTCTGGAGGGAGGCGCTTAACAAATAAACTTTACTTACTTACTTATTGGATGAGCATGTAGAGAAATGTTTGAACAATTGAAATGTTACAATACAAACAGCTGGATGTTGTTTTGATACATGCGTTAAAGTTTTTATATTGATAGATTAATATGTTAAATTGAAAAATTTTGAGATTTTATTATTAAATGAATTAATATTGATTACCACATAAACACACACAAAAGTACCGGAAACTGGTACCATTGAGTACCGGTATTGATTCCGATACTAGGCATCTGTACCGCATTGGTTCAAGTGTGAAATGTACCCGTCCCTAGCTCTGACGGTGTTAGGACTTGTGAGATAGAGGACCCCAGAATGCAGACTAGAAGGCAGCAGAAGGCACCCAGAAACCAAAGACCAAACAACCATAAATAATAACAGACCGACTGGGGGTTTGAGAGAACAGAACAGAGACACAAAAAATACATAGAAGCACTGATCCAGTAGTACTTTCAATGGGAAAGAAAAGTTAAACATTAATGGTTATAGTTCCTTTAGTGGCTTCATCTAGGAGAGAAAGACAGCTAAGCAGATGAACTCTGAACCTGTTTAAGCTCAGCCAGTAGCTATGTCTAGAATAGAGACAGGGTTAAACACTGAAAGACAGAGCCAAGTATATCATCTGTAGAAGGAGAACATTAAGTTGTTGGCAGCAGCAGCTTGGCCAACACCAGTGTCACAGCTAAACACAGAGCCAGGCCAGATGTTGCTTCTAGGAAGAGAAATAGTACGAGAATGTAGCAGAGTGAGGGAAAGTGGTCATTATGTCCTCCAGCAGCCTAAGTTTATAGCATCATAACTACAGAGATAGCTCAGGATAACCTAAGCCACTCTAACTATAAGCTTTATCAAAAAGGAAAGTTTTAAGCCTAGCCTTAAAGGTAGACAGGGTGTCTGCCTCACGGACCAAAACCGGGAGCTGGTTCCACAGGAGAGGAGCCTGATAACTAAAGGATCTGCCTCCCATTCTACTTCTAGAGACTCTAGGAACCACCAGTAAACCTGCAGTCTGAGAACGAATTGCTCTGTTAGGAACATAGGGAACAATCAGATCTCTGATATATGACGGAGCTAGATCATTAAGGGCTTTATATGTGAGGAGAATTTTAAATTCTATTCTGGATTTAACAGGGAGTCAATTAAGGGAAGCTAAAATAGGAGAAATATGACTTTTTTTTTTTTCCATCAGAAGTCTTGCTGCAGCATTTTGGATCAGCTGGTTCCTTTAAGAACAGAAGACGAAAACCAGCAACCAGGCCTCCACCTCAAGAGGAAATCTTTCAAAAAACGAATGTTTTAGAAAAAATTACATCCTTTAAAGCCCAACCCACTGAAGTTTGTTTTTCTTGTGAATCATGCTGTAAAGCTTTCATCTGATATCACTACTGAAAGATCTCAAATGTGGCAGAACTCTTGGGGCTTTGACCTTTATTACATATTTCCAGCATACAGTGACAGAATCAGAATATTCCGGAAAATCATCCATGGAAATTTGAAATGGCTGGGAAAAACTGTGGTTCTGTCCTCCCTGTGAGAAGTGACATATTTTCCTTTCAAAGAAAATTCCAAAACCTTAATTCTAACTTTTGTTTTGGACCCAATCAGAAGTGGATCATAGCCCTGCTCCATAAGTGCGCTTGAGCTTAAGATTATGAACTGATGGCAGGACATTCTAATTAAAGATTTTATAAAAAGATTTTATTGTTAAAGTAAGTCATTCCTAAAAAAGCAAAATAACCCCAGACCCTCTCTCTATGCGCAGGATGTTTGACTGTCGTATGGTGTGCTTTTTTTTCCATTGTTGTGTCTGACTTTTATATCAAATGCAACGGGCACAATTATTAAAGTGTTGCACTTTTTCTCATCATTTTTTGGCAAATGTGAGACAGGTCTTTGTGTCTTTTGGGTCGTCAGTGTTTTAAGCCAAGGCACACCAGCAAGTCCAACTCAAAATGACAAAACAGAATGAGGTTTTGGAGTGACCTGGTCCAAGTTGGGACTTCAGTCCAATTGAGATGCCATGTCATGACCTTAAATATGATCAAATTAAAACAATTTGTTGACAAGTTAAAAAATTCTTTCCAAGCAATTATATAACAATCTATTAATTTTGTCAGGCTATCTTTGTCTAATATTGAAATGTATCTGATCTGAAACGTGTAAGATTGAGAAGAGATCAAAGAATAAAAGAAACCTGTGGGCACTGTATATACAGCAAGAAATGCAGCATGCAACTTGTTTAGATTGCAAGTGTGTTATTTATCAATGTAGCTGGAAAAACACTGTTTAATTAAAACACATCTGTGTTAAACTGACATACTTTCATCTGCAGACTCTACTTCATGAATTCATTTTATGACGAAATTGCTCCAAAGGGCTGTTTTGTTTATTATTTTTTGTTTAAACCAGCATACAAAGTAAAAAAAACAAAAAACAGTTTTTGCTGTCAACAGCAAAAAACAGCTCTGACAACAGCTCTTCAGGGTAGATAGATTGAGGTGGTGTTGTTGTCCCACTGACCGCATTTCATAACAGTAATTTGGATGCAGGGCTTGCAATGTGTGGAAACACATTCTGTGGTTGCAAAAACTTCCAGTGAAAGTGAAAAATGCTTCTGCAACACAAAGCCTCCCAAAAGCCAGAGACACAACTGTCACACGTTTTTCCGAAAATTCATCAGCGTTGTGGGCAAATTGACCAGAAGAGGAGCACGAGTGGCTAAGCCAAACAGGAAAATGGGTGACAAAAATCAGTTAGGATGCATTTATCAAAGGTCAGCGGAGAATGAGATGAATAGGCTGCCGTGCTGGAGAACTGTGCAGAGACGCAGGTGGACTTGCAAATAGAAAACAAATTGCTTCGCAAAAGTGTTGACACTGTTTCTGTGCGCAGTGGAAACTAATATTCAGGCTTTCAAATGGGAAAATTAGAAGCAGTTCGGATTATTGTGCATCATGCTCGGATAGCTCTGTGATTCAGATTCGTTATGAAAAGAAAGATCTAGCAGACCCAGAACACAAAGGAGATCCTTGAGGGCTGCAGAGACCCCTAGCTATTTTTTCTCTTCTTTTTGTTTGAGAACATGATTGCATGAGAGGGATGGTTATGCAGGGAGCCCAAATTGTAGCTGACGCTCACCAGACAAAACCACATGTGTTTCCAAGATGATAAGCTGCATGTACAAACAAGTCATTTATAAAATGCGGGAAAACTATTAATGCAGTGTAGGTGGAGATAAAAGCCACAGCTCCAGCTCATTGTACAAAGAAAATCTGATCACCCTGACTGAGTACCTAATTAACGCACACTCTGTGCTCAAGCTCATTTACTTGGCGGAGAAAAAAATAAAACTCTCACCATAAGAGGTCAATGAAATTTGAATTTTTTGCCACATCATTGACCCATTATAAAACTATTCTCTAAATAACTATACACATTTTTCCACAGACACAGACACACACACACACACACACACACACATATATATATATATATATATATATACAGATTTTTCAGACCCAGGGTCTTTGCTTTTCAGTTGTTTGATGCAGTCAGATTGATCTAAATGTTTCCAAGCTTTAAACATAACCCTACCCACTCTTTAATCATTAACTAACTAACTAACTATAGCGATAATAATTTTTTGCACTTGATTGAGGAGTGCTTTGTGATTTTTATCTGTCAAAGGTGCTATATAAGGAAAATGTACTAACTACTAGCGCTGATATAAAATTCTCGAGGTACAACAAGAGTGAATGAAAACACGTTGCATAGTTTCATTGTGTTAACATAAACAATGTCTAACATGATTTACTGATCTTATTTACAAAAGAAACACAACAATCACTCACAATGCTGCTAAAATAATACAACATAATCCTTATTTTAGTTATAATAATGTTATCTGCAACATTTGACCAGAAATCTTTTCATATGGTCTTTGTTGTTAGCAAGGAAAAAAAATAGTTGCCTTCTTTCAGTCTGCTATCAAGCTGTGTGCAGCAACCAAGAACATTTTAAAAGTGTAATTGTTTATTTACCCTGATAGCAGTAACCATCCCATGTCTATTTTAGACATTAATTGGAATTGGTAGTAATTGCATTTTGTATTGAAGTATAACCAATTTACCAGTTCATGATATACATTTTATTAGAACGTATTGTATCAATAACATAATACAGCAAGACTTTTTACAGTATTATGAAAAGAAAGTTTTTCTTTCCGACAGAATCTCATACTATACTTCATGTCTACTTTGCTGTTTAATGAATTGAGGAAAAAAAAGCTGGATTTTCCACTGCCAAGTTGCAACAATAATGTTTAAAGTTTGAGGAGTTGAAGAGGAGGAGATGTTTTTTAAATCAGAACTGCTCACTGAAGCTGCAGGTAAATTCCACTATATCTACAATCCAGACCCTTCATGTTTTCTAGATATTGTTAATGTGTCTATTATACTCAATTGTGATTAGTTTAAATTTGTTGTGCACATTCTTTTATTATCATTTTAAAATTTATTTATTTATAAAGCATTTACAAACCCCCCTTCTTGAACCGCCACCTTAACGTGGTGGAGGGGTTTGAGTGCTCGAATGATCCCAGAGTCTATGGTGTCTGGGGCTTAAATGCCCCTGGTAGGGTGTCCCATGGCAAACAGGCTCTAGGTGACGGGTCAGACAAAGAACGGTTCAAGACACCTTCCTGAGGACCACAAAATCGAAGCATGTGACGGCGGAGCCGGGGTCCCACCCTGGAGCCAGGCCTGGGGTCGGGGCTCATCGGAGAGCGCCTGGTGGCTGGGTTGCTCCTCGTGGGACCCGGCCGGGCCAAGCCCAAATGAGAGACGCGAGGCCATCCCCCAGTGGGCCCACCACCTGCAGGGGGAACCATGACTGACGATTGGGCAGCGGATGAAGGTGGAGATCTCGGTGGCCTGATTCCCGGATGCTTAGGCTGGCTCTAGGGATGTGGAATGTCACCTCGCTGGGAGGAAGGAGCCTAAGCTTGTGCGGGAGGTTGAGAGACATTGACTAGAAAAAGTTGGGCTCGCCTCCACGCACAGCATGGCCTCTGGAACCCATCTCCTTGAGAGGGGCTGGGCTCTCTTCTACTCTGGAGTGGCCGATGGTGAAAGGCAGCAGGCTGGGGTGAGTTTGCTTGTCGCCCCCCAGCTCAGCTGTCTCCTGTTTGGGTATACCCCAATGGATGAAAGGGTCGCATCCCAACATCTTCGGGTTGGGGACAGGTGTCTGACTGTCGGGGGTGCTGGATAGTGCCCATCCCGGGAATCCATTATTCTGCTGGGGGACTTTAATGCTCATGTGGGAAACAACAGTAACACCTGGAGAGGCGTGATCAGGAGGAATGGCCTCCCCGATCTGAATCCAAGTGGTGTTTCGCTGTTGGACTTCTGTGGCAGTCAAGGATTGTCCATAATGAACACCATGTTCAAGCATAAGGGTGTCCATCAGTGCACTTGGCACCAGGACACCCTAGACAGGAGGTCGATGATCAACTTTGTTGTTGTGTCGTCAGACCTTCGGCCGCATGTTTTGGACACTCGGGTGAAGAGAAGGGCTGAGCTGTTCTCTGATCACTACCTGGTGGTGAGTTGGATCCGCAGGAGGAGAAAACCGGACAGACTTGGCAGGCCCAAGCGCATAGTGAGGATCTGCTGGGAAAGTCTGGCAGAGCCCTTGGCCAGGGATATATTCAACTCCCACCTCCGGAAGAGCATTAACCAGATTCCAGGGGAGGTTGGAGACATAGAGTCTGAGTGGACCATGTTCTCCGCCTTTATTGTTGATGCTGCTGCACGTAGCTGTGGCCGTAAGGTCTGCGGTGCCTGTCGCGGCAGCAATCCCCGAACCCAGTGGTGGACACCGGCAGTAAAGGATGTTGTCAAGCTGAAGAAGGAGTCCTATCGGCTGTGGTTGGCTTGTGGGACTCCTGAGGTGGCTGACCGGTACCGTGAGGCCAAGCGTACCATTGCCCGGGCTGTGGCAGAGGCAAAAACTTGGGGCTGGGAGGAACTTGGTAGGGCCATCGAGCCGGTTGGCCTCAAAGCGATTCTGGCAAACTGTCCGGCGCCTCAGGAGGGGGAAGCAGTGCTTTGCCAACACTGTTTACAGTGTGGGTGGGGAGCTGCTGACCTCGACTGGTGACATTATCAGGTGGTGGAAGGAGTTTGAGATTGAGGTTGAGATTGAGGATCTCCTCAATCATGCTGTCACACATTCCCTGGTGGAAGCAGAGGCTGGGGACTCGGAGTTGGACTCTTTCATCACCCAGGCGAAGTCACCGAAGTGGTTAAAAAGCTCCACGTTGGCAGGGCTTCGGGGGTGGATTAGATCCGCCCTGAGTACCTCAAGTCTCTGGATGTTGTGGGGCTGTCATGGTTGACATGCCTTCTCAACATTGCGTGGGGGTCGGGGACAGTGCCTCTGGACTGGCAGACTGGGGTGGTGGTTCCCCTTCATAAGAAGGGTGTTCCAACTATAGGGGGATCACACTCCTCAGCCTCCCTGGTAAGGCCTACGCCAGGGCATTGGAAAGGAGAGTCCAGCCATTAGTTGAACCTCGGATTTAGGAGGAGAAGTGTGGTTTTCATCCCAGCCGTGGAACACTGGACCAGCTTTATACCCTCTACAGGGTACTTGAGGGTTCATGGGAGTTTGCCCAACATGCATGTTGGACTCTGGCAGAGCTGCCCTATGTCACCGGTCCTGTTTATAACTTTTATGTACAGGATTTCTAGGCGCAGCCAAGGGCTGGAGGGAGTCTGGTTTGGGGAGCAGTGGATTTCTTCTCTTCTCTTCGCAGATGGAATGGTCCTGATGGCCCCCTTTAGCCAAGACCTACAGCATGTGCTGGGGTGGTTAGCAGCCGAGTGTGAAGCGGCTGGGATGAAGATCAGCTCCTCGATCGGAAAAGGGTGGCTTGTCCTCTTCAGGTTGGAGGGGAGTTCCTGCCTCAAGTGGAGGAGTTCAAGTATCTTGGGGTCTTGTTCACGAGTGAGGGGAGCATGGAGTGGGAGATCAACAGATGGATTGGTGCGGTTGCCGCAGTAATGGGGACACTATGCCGATCTGTTGTGCTGAAGAGACATGTGAACTGAAAAGCGAAGCTCTCGATTTACCGGTCGGTCTACGTTGCTACCCTCACCTATGGCCATGAACTTTGGGTGATGACCAAAAGAACGAGATCCTGGATACAAGCGGCTGAAATGAGCTTCCTCCCTAGGGTGGCCGGGCACACCCTTAGAGATAGGGTGAGGAGGTCGAAAATCTGGGAGGAGCTTGGAATAGAGCCGCTACTTCTCCACATCTAGAGGAGCCAACTGGGGTGGCTCGGGTCTATACCGGATGCCTCCTGGACCCCGTCCTCGGGAGGTGTTACAGGCACGCTCCACCGGGAGGAGGCCCAGGGGACGGCCCAGGACACGCTGGAGGGACTATGTCTCTCGGCTGGCCTGGGAATGCCTTGGGATTCCCCTGGAGGAGGTGTCTGGGGAGAGGGACGTCTGGGTCTCTCTACTGAGTCTGCCACCCCCACGACCCGGTCCAGGATGAAGCGGAAGATGATAATAAATAAGATAATAAAAGAAAATAAGATAATAAAAGCAATAAAATGCATAGAAGAAACAAAGACTGTCCTAATGGTCGTGCTCTCTGGAATTAAAAGCCAATTTAAAAAGATGAGTTTTTAAAACTGATTTAATATAATTTAAAGTTCCAGCAAGAGGGAGTCTGTGTCAGAGCAGTGTGGATCAAACAGTGTTTAGGGATTCAAAACATAAACCTCAAAATATAACGTGAAATATGTTTTAAATATTTATTATTTGTTTGCTTAAGTCCTTTAAAGGGTCAGTCCTCAATGCTGAGAAGGAAGACAGATGGATCTGTGGGAGCCAGACGAGCCTCCAAGCTGTGTCAGGAATTTTGAATGAAATCCTGGAGCACCATAGATAAATCACATAAGCAGAGGTCAACATTAAACTTTAAATATGAAGCATAAACAGGGCATAAATGAACAAATTTCTTAACTCTGTGTAAAATTTTATTATTCTGTCTAGATTAGATTACATAGTTTGGTCAGTTCATGTTTATAAGTTCTGCAGGTTCATGTCTGCATCAGGTCAGCTCTAAACACAGAAGATACATGGAGATGCAACACATACAGCATACAGCAGCATAGGTGGACTGCAGGACTGTATCAGCCAGAGTATGAACACATTTAGAACAACGGGAACAGTCGGAAACATACAGGATGGGCAAGATGGGGGTATGCTCAATCAAATATATTTATGACTTCCAAAAACTAACAAGAATAATTGTTAAATAGTTCAGCAATGAGGCTGGGAAGTAGTGGTGTTACTGTTTTAACTTCTTTAAGGTGATGTTATTTATTTTTACATGACTGTCCCCATCATTTTGTTTTTTTTTGTTTTTTTGACACTGGGTCATCTTCTTCTGTTAAACAAAGCCTAACTGTGTTGGCATGGATAAAATGCTTCTGATTTGAGAGTCTCTTGGGCAGAGAGCAGTGTGTAACTCTTAAAATGTAATTTAATCATAAATTAATGGATTCACTCGTGGATCATTCATGGAGCCTATTTCATTAACCATTTATGAGGGTCATTGTTTCCTCTGTAAACAGGACTCTGAACTGACTGTGCCACCATTAGTGCAGAGATGCTGTTTGTCTGTAGTTTCACTTTCTTTTTTTTTAGTTAATTTAGGTATTATTTTAATAGAAAAGTGATTCTAAATGTTAAATAAATAAATAAAGCACAATATGCCACTTTGAGCAGATAGCTTTAAAAAATGGTTTAATTCAGAGGAATCCTCTATCACTAATGGGTAATAGTGACATTTTGTGCTTCTGCAGCTCTTAATCCTTGTGTTTCTGTTTATGGCTCTGTGAGATTTATTGCCATCAATCGATCTAAGGCACATCACTTTGGATGATGGGCTTGAGTAACACTTATTCACCTTCGTCTTGGCTTTGCAGAAGTCAAATCTTACAATGAAATCCAAAACTGAATCTTTCTTGCCTTAATATATTTAGTTTAGTTTTATTGATAAAGAGCTAGTTCATGGTGCAGCAGGGGAAAACAGAATTCTCCTTCCAAAAAGGTACAGGACAATTTTCAAAGCTGAGATTGACTGGATGGATTGCTCTATACTAGAAGTTTAATAGTTTAATTTTTATCATTTTAAAAATGAAAATTGACGTTGCAATGCAGCTTCATTTACAAACGTGCCTCAAAACAACATCAAAACCTGTCTTAAACAAAAATAAATACTGCTGTTCTGTTTCAGAATCTGCATTTATAGTCATTGCATAAGTGCCCTCACCCTTTGAACCTAAGTTTATTTTCTCAAGCTACAACCACTTTATTCAGTGCCTCTGAGAAATATTTTTATAAAAGCACCTTTGGCTGCAGTTAGAGCTCCAGGTTATGGGGTGAGTCTCTATCTGTGTTGTCGATCTAGCGACTGAATTTTGCGTCTATTCTTTTTTTTTTTTTTTTTCAAAAATAGCTCAAGCCCAGTGGAGAGCGTCTGTAAAAAAATATTTTTAAGCCATGCCATAGATTGGATTGAGGACTTGGACTTTGACTAGTCCATTCTAACAGATGATAATGCTCTTGTTGTATGTTTAGAGTCCTTGTTTCTCCCAGGTGTTCACTGTATTTAGCTCACCATCAACGCTGACCAACATCCTTGTCCCTGCTGAAGAAAAGCAACCCACAGCATGATGCTGCCACACTCCAAAACATTTTTCTACTGCAGAAATTGGTGTTGCTCTCGACAAAACTTCTTCTACATGCCTGCTATGCCACTTGCATGGCTTGTGGCAAACTCAAACAAAACTTATTTTGACTTTCTTTCAACAATGACTGTCTTCCTGCAACTCTGCCATAAAGGCCAGATTTGTGGAATGCACGACTAATAGTTGTCCTTTCAACAGATTCTTCCACCTAAGTTGTGGATCTGTGCAGCTCATATAGAAGTACCATGGGCCTCTTGGTTGCTTTCCTGAAGTTTAGGTGGAAAGTCACGTTTTGGTAGATTTGCAATTGTGCTCTATAACCTAATTCTGCTTTAAATGTCTCTACAACCCTGACCTCTCTGCTGTGTGCTTTGGTCTTCATGATGCTGTTTGTCCACTAATGCTCTCTAACAAACCTCTGAAGCCTTCACAGAATTGCTGGATTTAAAACTGAGATTAAATTACACGCAGGTGGAATCTGTGGACTGTTTACTAAAAGGATAACCTCTCAAGGCAGTTGTTTCACCGAGGTAAATCAGCTTCTTACTACTGGTATATATTGTTAAGAAGGTCAGAAAAAACATAGCAAATATTTTAAACCATTTATATGTATAAAAACATTTTTGTTGCTTTTACATTGACACCTTACCAACTCTTCCACCGTGACAATACCTTCTGCACCCCATTTGTTACCAAAGGTATGTTTCAAGATTTTTCCCAGCTCACCACCCTAAAAAAGCATGGCATGACAGTTAGATTACACAGTTAAATGGGTGTGCTTTTAGTGTTCATGCACTTTATTCATATGTCAGTCTGTAAGAAAAGGAAGTTAACGCCACATAGTTAAACACATTGCAAACAACATATCATTGCTGAAAGGCTATTTATTTACCACACATGTTGAAACGTGTCACTTTTCCAACTGTTAAGCATCCAGAACAATATTCATGTTGCTCAAAATGATGTTCTTTTATGGTAGCTGATGCACATGACTAGTTTTAGGTGAATAAGTTATTTCTTACAAATTTTGCATGTCTTGCACACAGCATTGTTCTGTATAGCTAACATGATGTCTTTGTTTTCAGCCATCACCCTATGGACATGATCGTGGATTTCTAGACATTTTTTGCATAATCAATGAATTAGCATGTCAGCTTATATGATTCTCATATGACAAAGTATTAGCATCACCTGTTCTTAGCGGTGTTAAGATTAAAGTTGAAATGATGAGACAAACTGTTCAAAAAAGCTTTTATATTCTATAATTGTTATATGTATTGATGTGAAAATGTTCTTTTATTCTTCTACTTGAGTATTATTATAATAATTGTTTTGTGTTCAAATGTACTTCTGAAGTGCTGTTTATGTTGTATTGGAGCTTCTGAGTCCTTGTGGAAAAGTATCTCCTCCTGGTTCAAGTTTCATTGAGGGATGCCACTTAAGGTTAATTTGACAGTGCTGTTAACTTTCTTCTTGTGTCTTCCCTTGATTAGAGCAACATCTCTTACCTGAAATGTGGAAGAGGGAGACACATCTTCCACTTGGCAATCAAACAGCACTTTAAGGTTAGGATTCACTCCCAGCCAAGCCTGATGTGAAGTCCATCAACTAAATCCATCAATGGACACATATTGGTCACCTGAGCCCTGTCAGACTATTGTGGGAAAACCCTACGTTTGGTTTCCATAAAGTTGTATGTATCTGCAAATGGCTTTGAAGAGACTTTTTCCGTGCAATGTGGTAAGAGACGTCATTTCCTTATAATTCTACTGGGAAAATCCTGCAGAAAGCACAGTCTTTCTTTTATTTACAGGACCCAGAGACTCAACCAACCAAACATTTAAATCTGTGGGTAACTTCTTCTGCTTCCTGAGAGTAACCCAGGCTGATTATAAGGGCTACAGGTGTGGCAGAAAGAACACCAAACACATTTCCCTTTCCCCCTATTATCAAACAGTGAATATATTGAAATATATATATTAGGTAATTATTGATAGATTTACATTTTGGCAGCCTTAGTGGCTCATGGTGATTTCCTCATAATATCAAGACCACACTAATCTCTGATTGATATTAATATTAACACTGCTAAATTTAAACGAACCTCCTTTTTATTTCAATGTCTGATTGTAATAGTTCAATAGAAAGCAAAAAGATTCACTTTAGATTGATAAATACTTAACAAGATTAATTGATTGATAAAACATCCCATAGCTGGGCCCCAAAAACAGTGTTAAAAAACTGTAGGGCAACAAAAGGCCATGCTACTTCCCTCCCAGACCCACCTCGAGTCATCAGGTTCAGACACTGACAGCTTTATTACCACTTGTGTCCAATAAAATTAACCTTTTTTTACCTGTACTATTTTGCAACCATGAGGATTTTTCACTTTACTGGAGTGAAAGTCATATAGGCAATTTGGTAAATAGGTAATTTGATAAGAGAGGTGTAGAAGCCAATCCTCAGATGTGATGCTTTGAAGCATCCAGAAGCCCTCAGATATAAATATAAAAATAATGTGTAAGATAACATTTTTCTCTGTGGTATTTTTATTCATGCAAATCTTGTTTCTGAAGGCACAGCTTGAAAAAGTTTTATATGATCCATCTTCTGTCATACCTGCTTGTGTTTTGAGCTCTTGAGTTAGTGTTTTTGTAATACTACCTGGTCTAGTCCTTTGTTTTCTGTCTACCTGCACCCCAAGCCCACACCTGTTCTGTGTTTGTCATTGGTTCCCCCTGCTGTTCAGTTTTGTATTTAAGCCGTTGGTTTCCGTTGTTCCCCGCTGGTTCCTTATGTTATGTGTGTATGGGATCTCGCATGTTTGCTACCTTGTTGGTGGCTTGTGATGGAAAATAAAGACTTATCTTACCTGAAAACCTCGAGCTTCAGGAGTTCTTCCCCGCATTTTGGTCCAACAAAAACCCACATTATGAAAGTAGGAACCAGCCAACAGGACCTAGCGGGAGGAATGGAGAGGGAGTTTAAGAGAGGGGAAGTCCTCGCTAAACTGTTTTTCCACCTTGCTACCTCTCCCAGCTCACCATGGAGGAGGCTGGAGATAGCTGGCAGCCTTCAAGACTGGCTCGAGGTGAGGAAGGATTTTTTTCCTGATCCTTGGATCAGCCACATCATTGAGGCCGAGCGACAAAGGGCCCTAGATGAAATCGCCGCTTCAATGAGGAGGCCTCTTGCCCCCTCCTCGGCTCGCCTCTCCACTGAAGCTGGAAGCGGTTTTCTGGCTCATAGTTTAGCTCCTGATCAGCCATCGCCGCTGCTTCAGACTCCTAATCCTGTTTCTGGTCCTGTTCTGGAGGGGTTCTTGGATGAACCGTCTCCACACCCCAATCCTGTTCCTGGTTCTGTTCCAGAGGGGTCCCAAGCCGAGCCGCCTTCACACTTTGTTCCTGTCCTTGAGGGGCTCATGAATGGGCTGCCTCCAATCCCTGCTCCTGTTCCCGCTCCTGTCCTGGAGGGCTCCGAGGACAAACTGCCTCCATCCCCGGTTGCCGTTCCGGAGGAGTTTGTGGAGGACCTGTCTCCACTTCCTGTTCCTGTCCCTGAGGGGTGCGAGGATGTACCCTCTCCGCCTGCTGTGCCTTGGCGGCTTCGTCGCAGATCTCCACAGTCTTGTATTTAAGCCCGTTTGTTTCCGTTGTTCTCCGCTGGTTCCTTATGTTATGTGTATATGCGATCTCGCATGTTTGGTACCCTGTTGGTGTCCTGTCATTGAAAATAAAGACTCATCTTACCTGAAAACCTCGAGCTTCAGGAGTTCTTCCGTGCATTTTGGTCCACCAAAAACACACATTATGACATCTTCATTTTCAGGGTTTCTTTTATTCCACCAAAACAGAGGAGCAATATGTCAGTGACCTGACAGCCTGTATTTTTTGTAATTGCACATAAAGAGTGTATTACCAGCTAGCCGCCTGTTCCACCTGATTGCTCCCTGAGCTATATGTACAGGCAGACTCTATGAATTTGCATTTCATAAATCTCCATGAGTTTTAACAATAGATAATAGGCTGCTGTCAAGGAAGGTAAACCAATGGAAAAAAAAGGCTTACAGTATATTTTAAGGTGTGTTTTTGTCATCATCTATTCTGACCCTTCTTCAAATTTACAGTTTTAGTGTTTCAGTGTATTGATGTTATAAAATGTTATCATTAAAAAACCTGAACTGGCTTTTATTTTCTTTAAGCAACAATACCTAAAACATAGCTGCTGCTACTGCTGTTGCCAAACAAAGTCAGCTGGGGGTTGTGGGGATAGGCTGGTTGAGGGGTGTAGGGTGGATTAATTTTAAAAAGTGACAGTGGTGAGTGTTCCATCGTTTTAAATGATCCATCACACATTTCTTTGCTAAGTATATTATGAAACAAAAGGTTAATGATGAATTTTTTATTTGCTGTCTGTGCAATTCTGTCTTTATAAAATCACACATGGGTTTTATCAAATATCAGCAATGATGGCCTCGGTTGTCACTGTAGAGCGATTGATTTCACTGACAGTTTGCCTTCCTGCTGCTGCCTTCCCCAGCACTTGTCTCAGTCCTGTGGAGCCTTTATTGCGGAAATAAACGGAGAACCTTCCAGCTGAGAAAGAAGTGAATGTAAGTTCATGGGTAAATCGATTGGGGGATTCAGGCATGCTAGTGTTGCAAGCAGTGAGTGAACCAATCAATCAAAGTTGCGAGCCTGGGTGCCAAAGCACTCTAAAGCTGGGGGAGTTGCAGATTTAGCTGATAATTCCCTAACATTTCATTACATCCAGTCCCGAGCTTCACATCACACTGTGTTGTATAAAGCATCTTACAGCCGGCTGAGGGTCTCTGCCTTAAGGGTTCTGAATTATTCCAAACTGAGAACTGGGTTTTGGTCTCATTGACTGCTGTGTGATGGATGTCTGCCACTAATAAACACCTCTTCACAGACACTGCCTGGGTCGTGCTGAAGCTAGTTGCTGAAAATGGAAAGATACAGGACATTTTACACGTAACATTAAAGGGTTCCAAACAAAGCAGAGCTTTAACAAATATTTAGAAACATCTCTATTTTAATGTCTCCTTGACAGTTTTGAAATGCACCATTAAATAAAGTGCATTATTTATTTATTTGTCTAAACAGAGAAATATAGTACCTCACTGAGAACGAGACAAGAAACAAAATATGAACCCACAGTTTTTGTCTTCTAAATAGAGCAAAGTTTTTATCAATCCCACACTGCATTTTATAGAATCTCTGATCTCTAGAATATTCCAAACTAGGTTTGGCTAGCTCATACATTCTGATTTTTGTGCTTATTTGAAGGTTGTCCTAATATAAAAGAAAACTTGAAACAGTTTCATAAATCCCAAACGTTAATGAATCATTGTTCAGTGCAGAATCCTCCAGTTCAGGTTTGTTCAGTCTAAGTGTTTGGACTACAGATTAACAAATGGAGTCCAGACTCATACAACAAACATGAAATAGCACTTTACCTTGGTGCTGACTGGAAGTTTTAGGTTTAAAGTAATCTCAACAGGTTTCATTTGGCTGGATGTACTGCTATTGATCAGGAGTGGCACACCTAACTTGAATATGATAGAGAATCTATGAAGGAGGCTAAAGATTAGGGTGATGGTAGGGAGTCGATACACCTCAGAGACTGGGAGCTCATCGTCAAAGATAAATTGTCAAAATGAATAAAAGCTGCTCAGTAGTTCTAAGAAGGGTTTGAAGACTATAATGCAAAAAAAGGTTTTTCGATTTATTATTTAGATGGGTAAAATTATTGGGTATAACATGATAATTCAGTTTTTTTTTAATTGTTGTGATTATGAATCTGAGAATATTATTTAATATTAATATTTTATCAAATAATATTTCGGTCTGTTAAGGGTTGTCCTGTGAATACCAGCCCAGTAAGGTGATGGTATTAGGACAAAATAGAAAGGTGTGAGACGAGCTCTGACAT
>JAHUTJ010074542.1:0-27298 GCA_036250325.1 Characodon lateralis
TGGACTCATCAGAGAACAATACATGTTTCACATTGTCCACAGCCCAAGATTTGCACTCCTTGCACCATTGAAACCGACGTTTGGCATTGGCATGAGTGACCAAAGGTTTGGCTATAGCAGCCCGGCCTTGTATATTGACCCTGTGGTGATCCTGACGGACAGTTCTGGTGGAAACAGGAGAGTTAAGGTGCACATGTAATTCTGCTGTGATTTGGGCAGCCATGGTTTTATGTTTTTTGGATACAATCCGGGTTAGCACCCGAACATCCCTTTCAGACAGCTTCCTCTTGCTATCTTTGCTCAATAACTTGCTCAAACCTTTGGAAGGCTTTTTGCCATCGCCCTAACCTCTAGCTCCCTCCACAGATTCTCCACCAGATTCACTTCAGGATTCTGCCTGGGCCAGTCCAAAGATTTATTTAAAACTTTATTCAAATATATGAATAATTCAGGGCTTCACTGTAGCTCCATCCATGTTCCCATCTACTTAACTCTGATCTGCTTACCTTTCCCTGCTAAAGAAAGCATCCCCAAAGCATAATGCTGCTACTATGTTTCCCTGTGGGGATGATGGTTCTGGATTATGTACAAGCATGATTTTCTATGCCCAGACACCATTTTTGTCACAGTGTGTTTTTGGTTCTGTATTTGTTTATGTTTAATCAGATGTTTTCAGTCTTTGAGTTCCCGTTTCTGGTGTTTTATTTTCTAGGTTCTGCTTTGCTCTGTGTTTATGGTTTTGGTGATTATCTGTTTAGATCTGTTTCTCCTGTTTTTGGTTATGAAGTTTATTTCCTGCCCTGTCCTTCTGTCTCTGTTCTCTCCCATGTGTCCTGGTTTCCTGGGTGTGTTTACAGTTTGTTCTTCGTCAAGCTCCTCCATGTCCTCGTTTGTTCCTATCTGCTTCACCTGATCCCTCTGCTTTCCTGTCTCCGTGTCTCACCTGTTCCCTGTTCCTCTGATTACCTGCCCTATTGTTTCATGTCCACCTTTGTCTGTACTTAAGTTTGCCTTTGTCCTTTGTTCCACGCGCTGTCGTCATGTCTCTTCCATGTCCTTGTGATATGTCCTCCTGATGTCTCTGTGGTTTCTCGCCTGGCTTCAGACCCAGTTAGGTTTCTGTTTAAAGTTGCCTTGTTCTCAGGATGTCCTGTACACCTGCATCTCGCTAACGCTGTAAGTTATCGCTCTGAACTTTGTGAATTAAAGAAGGAGTTTTGATCCCACTCTGCTCTCTCTGTGCTTGTCTGCCTCTGGTCCACCCCAAAATACCGTAGTTATGACAATTTTACATGTAGGCTAACAAGTAATAATAAAACAAGTTCCAGTTTTGTATATGACCAGAGCTATTTTCCAGACTGACAATAGGCTCTGCACTGCTTCTCTAAATACTTTACACTTTACTTTTCACTTTACATGGATGACCATCTCTTGGTAGGATTGCAGTTGGGCAACACTCTTTCTATTTTTAAATGATAGACTGTAAAGTGTTCTGTAAAAAGTTAAAAGCTTGGGTTATAAATATGCTACATACATAGAGGTTGTATTGGACATTTTTCAGGGGCATCGGAGTAAAGGGGGTTGAATATAAATGTACTCCACATCTTGTATTCTTTTATTTGAAAACAATGTAGGCTTTCCTTCTGTTTCACTACTTTGTCTGGGTCTGACACATAAAATCCAAATAAAACACATTAAAGTTTGTGTGTGTCTAATGTTACAAAATGTGGAAACGTTTATGGGGTATGAAAACTTTTTTAACGCTCTGTATGAGCTTGTTTTTAGGTTTGGATAAAACTCTGTGTGTTCATGCCGAATATAGCAGGACAGACAGACGGACAGACAGACAGTGTGCATTTGTGCCTTAGGAATGCATACCATAGTGTGTGTCTGTGAATGTGTAAGAGAGAGACACTTTATGTGCAACTTATATAGCCTTGGGGAGCTGCTATGGTCATATTTTAATAACTCGCACTATGTTGGATTATGTACTGTGGGCTTGTAATATCACACCATCAGGGCAAAGTCCTAACAGATTCTCTGTTAGCTGGCCCTTAGCAGGAAAAAAAGAGAAACTTGTACCAAGGGACTCACCAAAACATTGTTTTCAGTTCTGCAGCACTTGTGAAAATGTGAGCTCCCACATGATTCCAGTTCAAAGGTATCCCTTCTCCATTTTGTCTGCCTCAGCAAGCAGCTCTTCCTCTGCCGGCTGCAAGGAACAGAGCTCCAGGTTTAATAGGCCTTAAGTAGCATAGCCCCTTAGCTGCCTTTGAAGACCAGAGGCTCACTCACAAACACACATATATGCTGTACATGTACATTCCCTTTGCAGAGTGAGCAATAAAATAAAAAAAGGGCTGTGGAACAGTGGCTAGTTCTCCCTCCAACACATCAAAAGGAGATCTGAAGGGAGTAATGTGTGGAATGATCTGAGTGTAGTCCAAGGCCGGGATGCCATTCATGGTTGTAGCGCTGTGATTTAACTGCCAGAGGAGGCTTTAAGGCTGTGACTGGCAAGCAGGATCTCTTAAAACAGAAAAAGTATAATCTTTTTTTTATTTCGAACAAAGTGCAAAGCACACACCTCTATGGCTCTCACTTGCAAGAGAATACAGCTCTACCTCTCTTCACTCCAGCCACGTAACTCCATGTATACAGTGCGGTGGAAAAGTAATTACCCCCTTACAGATTTCTTATCGTTGTTATTTTTTTGTCACAGCTCATCAAACTAATTTTAATATCAGACAAAGATGACCTGAGTAATTACAAAATGCTGTTTTTTCAAATAATAATTTAATTTATTAAGGAAGAAAAGCTCTCCAAATAAACTTGGCCCTAGGAAAGTAATTGCTCCCTAAACGTATTAACTGCTTTTTGCTACCTTGACGGCAATAGCTGTCATCAAGGCTTTTCGCCATCTAGCAATAAGACTTTTACATCGCTGAAGATGACTTTATTCTTTGTAGAATTGTTTTAATGCAGCCATACTGGAAGTCCTCCAAGTGTGAATGGGATGTTTAAGGTCATGCTTCAGCTTCTGAATTAGATTCAAGTCTGAACTTTGACTAGACCATTCTAAAACATTAACTTTTGTTTTATTAACCTTTCAGAGGTGGATCTGGGGGTGCTTTTTTATCATTTTCATTGTCCTACTTCATGTAGTCAGAGTACTTTTTCACAGCACTGTAAAAGCAATAAAGCGAGTAAACAACACCGAGGAGCATCCCCTCCTCTTTTTCTTTTTTTTTTGAAAGATTGAAAGTAAATTCGCCCTGAGCGCACACGCAGCATGGGAGCATCTGTGTGGGTGTGTGCTTGCATGCTAGCACATATGCATATTCTTGGGTCTCACCGTGAGCTATCACAAAACTCGGGCACTGAAGGAGAAGGGGGGAAACTTACAATTAGCCTTCTGCCGAAAGCGCAGCCTCATGTTTACGCTTTACTCATGCGGTAATTACATATGTCGTCTTTTGTTTTCTATTTCCCATAAAGCAGGGGAACATAATGAAGGAAAAAAGCTAATTTCTGTGCAGCATTGTGTAACACTACACAGTGCTCTTTTTGTCTTCAAGCTCATTTAGGCCTCGGAGGATGTCTATGGGGTTTGAAATGGGAGGAAGAGAGGACTGTAAACAGGGACATTGCTTCTCCAGATGGGAAACTTCTGCTAAAGCTGTAATGAGAATGCATAATGACTCAAACAAGCTTGATAGAGCCCGACATAGCGGCGGCCTCTCGGAGAAATATGAAACTGAAAAATCTATTACGCCTCTTTTCTTCTTTTCCAGTTTTATTCACTGTGATATCCATCCCAAGCCATAAGCGGAAGAGAAATGTCTTCGTTAAATGTTTCGGGGGAACATATTTTTATTTCTGCACCACTTTGGATTCCGTGCCCAACAGGGAGAGACTATGAAAAGGCAAGCACAAGTGATAAGAAAAAACAAATAGTAGGAGTGACTGCTCCTAATGGGACTGTTTTCAGCAGCTGCATTAACAAGCCTGTTTGATTTGCTGTTCCTAAGTGAAGTTGTCAGCCCATGTGTCCAGCGAGCTATGTTTAGGATGTCTAAAAGAGTTGTGTTTTCTGGCACAGGCGGATAATAAATGCTAAAGGCTTGACCCCGCGGCTCCTTCCAGCGTGTTGCTCTACGGTCGTGCTCAGAATCAGGCCGCCAAATCCTCCTCGGCTGGGGTCAGGAATCCATCACCGGTGTTCGTACAATAACATTCATTTCCATATTGGCTTGGGGAGAAACAGGCCCGGAGGGAGAGAAGATGAGAACGGTCTCTGGTTGTGGTGAACTCCTCTCAAAACATCATAAAGTACCATATTGCTTTCGCTTTAATCTCTCATGTTTCAAATTAGGTTAAAATACTTGTACCTCTCCGAGTGCCGTTCTCTACATATGCAAATGAGAGAATGCTGAATTGTCTGCTTTCATTTCCATAATGTGAGTCATGAAGAAGCCTCAGATTTGCTTGGTTGATTTTAAGCTATGTGCAGAAACAAAATCCATATTTGGCTCTGCAAAAACTGCATTATCCATGCACACACATGTCATGTTAGTTACAGTGCAGGTCAGAAGTTTGCATACCCTCATGGCCATAAATCTTATAAAGCTTTAAGGCTTTTAGTGATGTTTAATGTGATTTATTTTCAAATCCACACAGGTTTAAAATCATACACCAGAATCAAAAATATACATACACCACCCTTAATTTCTGCATTAGCCCATCTTAGCAATTTACAGAAAAACCACACGATTTTTGTAGCCGTCAGCAAGCTCCTGACATAATTCTGGCTGGATATTTGACCACACTTCTTGGCAGAATTGGGTTGCTTTCCTGGCAAGCTCCCAGCTTTTAAGTATAGTCCACACATTTTAAATTTGGTTGAGGTCAGGGCTTTCAAGAAGCTTAATGTTAGCCTGCTTTATCCATTATAAAACCAGCTCTGATGTGTTTCTGGGATCGTTTTTCTGATAGAACGCCTAATGGTGACCGGGTTTCAACAATCTGCCTGAAACAGCCGCCTTCAGATGAAAGGGAATTGGTTAGGATGTTTAAAAACAACTTAGGAATCACTAAACCTGAAGGGTGCTCAGCATTGTGAGCAAGCTTCACATTCCTTTGAAGTGAGAGGGCAATGACCAAGAGAGAAGATTTTGCACCAAAATGACACTATCAAGTTCAATTAAAATTTACAGCTTCCCACATGGACAACCCAAATGCCTTCCAGAGAGAGGTTTCATGGTCAGACAAGGCAAAGCTTTCTGGCTTGTTGGAGGAGTCAAGGTATAGTGTTTAAACCTAAGAACGCAGTTGGGTTTTTCCCAAAAGGATAGTAATCCCAAACACACATTAAAATTGGTTCTAGAATAGCAAAAAATAGGCTTTTGGAACGCCCTGACCTCACTTAAACTTGAATATTATAATCTATTTTCAACTGTCAGATCTATGTCAGGGAAACAAACAATTTAAAAGAACTAGTGCACGACGCAGCCTATGTACAGAGAGGCTTTGGCCCTCGACAGTGCTGTCCCCTGGTTCGAGCCACGGCGACCTGTGCAGCTTGTCTTCCCCCTCTCTTCATCCCATTTTCTGTCTTCCTACGTTAAAAAAAAATTACAAAATAAAGGCCAGTAGTGCTGCAAAACAATAAAAAAGTATTTGTATTTATACTTAATATATCGCTAGAAATATGCCAGAAGCTCATTGAAGAGAATACAAGACGTATGCTGTGGAGGGTTAACTGGCTTTAACCAAACATTAGTGGGGATGTATGTAAATGTCTGAGCCTGCATATTTAATAAATCCATCACAAACTCCTGCACCCTATTCTTGTTTTTATTATTATTTATTTATGATGTGACTTATTGAAGTGGTTTGCTGTATCATCATCCCTTCAAGGCATGTTTTCTCAGAAGCAGTGAAAGAATCAAGCCCCCCGGATTGTGGGTTACTATTACCACGTGTGCTTTGGTAGAAATGTATTGTCTTGTCCTTGGAAATATGGCACAGGCGTCAATACGTTTCTGGGGACTTACTCTTGATTTCAGAGGCACATATACTTATGACCGCAATTTGACTGATGAAACAATAGTAAGGGAGAAGAGGGGGGAGACATTCTTCTGCCGAGTCTGTGTTATTGGATTTGGATTGTAACACTGTATGATCAAATAAGACTGGGAAGAGCCTGCGAATATCACGTTGGACTCACAACAGACAAAGGCAGGTTGTTATTGCACCGAACCTGCATTAATAATTCAATCATTTGACCCGTGACATGATTTCCCGTAAAACAATCTGATCCTCTGAGGGCTGATATTTGAATTATATAAGTGTGTGTATACGCTGTGTCTATATGCATGCATGTGTGTGTGTCTGTTTTGACCTTCCCAGTATGACAGAGCCGAAGCCTTAGGCACCAGCTACAAGTGTAATGTTTAGAAGGCAGGAGAGTAAAGAGGAGAGACGAGATATGAGAAATTGTGTGTGAGGGAAAGATATCTGAAGTCTGCTGCAGCTATTCCCCCAGCGTCAGATGTGCTTACCCCAGGGGGGCTTCAATAAGTACGCCAAAGAAAATGCAAGGTCTGAGAATAAAAACCTGAGAGGCACTCTATAAGTCAGGCAGAAAATGTTTGCAGAGGACATTAAAAATAAAAACAGTGTGTGAGCAACGTCCTGTAATATCATAACGCATTGTTTTACAGATCAACACTGAAAAGGGAAGTGTTCCGATGTAAGCCTTCTCCTTACACATGCAAGATGAATGGAGAGACGTAAACTGCACTGCATGAGCACGCAGAGTAACAACACGGCTGCCCACATGCATGCACAGGCAAAAAGCAGGGGGTGCCATCTATCAGGACACAGACGGGGGGGGGGGGGGTGTTTGGAAGAGGAAATATGTCCTGTGATGTCTGCAAACGAGGACTGCGGCGGCGCTGTCACATTGTATTTGGCTGCGACGTGGGAACTACGAGGGGCTGCAAGGGATGAACTGTCTGTGCGTGTACAGATAATGAACTTGGAAGGTAGGCTGGATGCCACGGTTCTGTCACAGCTGGTGGTGCCTCTGATGCTGCAGAGGGAAATGGACAAAAGGAGAAGCGAAGAGTGAAGACAAGAGACGAGGAGGATATGGGGGCGGGTGATAGGGTGAGAGATATGAAGAGGTCTGCAGAAAAAGAGTTAATTACTGTTAGAGTGACAATGCAATGCCGGTGTTATAGCAGAAAGAATATTTATTCTAATTAGAGACGGCTAATGTGTCCCCAGGTATAAAGGTTACCGTGCTTCCCTGAGAATAATTAGAGGCACAGAGCTTGCATTGTCCAGAAGAGCGTTGCAGCGCTTCCTTTGTACATCATTAACAGTTCACTGACAATGCAAGCCCAGTTAATAGAATGTAATGTGGTTTCCCAAACCATGGCTTTGTCCAAATGGACATTAGAGCAAAGCAAAGCCAAAACTCAACAACTCCTCCTACCTCTCCATGTGACCCTCAACTTTTCCCTTATTCTTCCTTCTCTAAATTCCTCCCTGCCCCCCCCCCCCCCCCCCCTTTTTTTTTTTATGCTAAACCCCCCACGCCATTGCCCCCCCCAACCTTACCATCCATATCAAGACGATAAACAAGATTTCACGGCACATTACAAACATTAGTCTTTGTAAAACACAGCAAACGTCCTCTATAAAAGAATTAATTCTGCCGGGGAGAGAGAGACGGAGCCAAATGTATAGATTACAATTGCAGACTCAAATTCCCCAGCATGTTTTAATGCATCGTAAACACTTGCTGTTTTTTGGTCTCTGTTCCAATAAAAACAGAGCAGCAACAGGGGGGCGTAATATCTGGAGCTGGGGGAAATTAAAGCTGAGGTTCTTCCCCTCCTTGGTGCACTCACAGCTCTGACACACACACACACACACACACACACACAGTTAATCAGCAGCCCAAAGAGAAATCTAAGACCACATCTACACCCAGTGGAGGGAACCTGATACAACCACATCTTCCCACAGCTCCCCCTTTCCTTCTTTCTCTTAACCATCAACACACAGAGACACATGCCCCCGCTGATAAATTAGACACAAGGTTCAGTATGATTAACTAAAGTTAATGAGCACTGAAAGTGATCCCAAACAAGGTAACCGTAGAAGGGAAGTATTTGAGGAAAACATTAGGTCTGCATTAGAATATAGACCTCCTTTTTTCCCATTTCAGCTTTTTGTTGCTATTTCTAAAAAGTCCTTTCACTGCGCGGTGACAAACATAACCCTTCCGACTGCTGGAAAAATAAATCATAGTTTCTAGTGAAGACAAATGCCTCATCCGTTGGGAGTAGCTCGAGGCTATAGTCATAATGGCTTCTCTTTCTTTCGGCCTCCTTTCCTCTCTGTTTCTCTTTCCTCTCAAAGCAGGGAGTTTCCCCTGAACCAGTTCTTAAATATCCGCACAGACCAGCCTTACGCAGCAGAAAGCTACAGTTTAGGGAAGATCAGAAGATCGGAGATGCACCTTTATTTTAGCTTATACCACCTTGCAAAAGTATTCACACCCCTTGACATTTTTAGGATTTTGTCACATTACAGCCACAAACTTCACTGTATTTTAAATGAATCTTATGTTATCGACCCACAGAAAGTAGTATATAATTGTGAAGCAAAAGGACACATGATTTTACCTGTTTTTTAAACAACACAAGTATGAAAAATGTGTCGTGCCTTTAAATTCAGCACACTGAGTCAATACTTAGCATTACCTTTTGCTGCAATTATAGCTTCAAGTCATTAGGGGGAAGTCTCTGCCAGCTTTGTGAAGCCCAGAGTTATTCCTCAGGCAGATATAAATGTATTATTATTTATATTTAAGCAATTTTGTTTCCCAAAGATAAGAAAGTAAAAAGTAAAAGGAGTATCGGTTTTGAAAAAAAAAAAATGTATTGGTTGTATTTTCATTTTAAATAAACGCGGAATGTCAAAAAGTATTTATACTCTGCAGTAATCAGTGGAAAAATCGTTATTGACATTACAGCAATCAAACTCTTATTAATATAACTGAGCAGATTCTGCATCTTTCCATTGGTGTTATGATGATTTATTTTTGGTGAAAGGCTCTAAGACTTCTAGGGTGAGAAGCCCTCTTTGCCATCACTCTAACCTTTGGCTCCCTCCACAGATTCTCTATCAGATTCACGTCAAAACTGTGGCTGGGCCACTCCAAAATGGCAACACTATTTCCAGTCAGGTGCAACATGTGGGTGAAATAAAAAGATTAATTTTAACCTAAATATGTCAGGGGTATGAATACCTTTGGGCTTAACTGAGTCTAAAACTTTTTAATCATTCTCCTCGGTAAAATAGCTTGACCTCCATCAGATTGGATTGAGAGAATAGGTGAACTGCAGTTTTTGAAATCTTGCTATATATTTTCAATTGAATTTTGTACTAGACTTTGACTAAGCCCCTCAAATGGCCCATATATTTCATTTAAACAACTCTACTGCAGCTCTGGCTGTATGTTTTAAATCGTTGTTCCTCTGGAAGGTAAACCTTCAGCGTAGTCTTAAGTGTTTTGCGGTTTCCTATCAGTTTTCTACCAAAATTGCTCCATACTGAGCAACGTCCATCTTTCTATCAAGTCTGACCGGCTTTCACACAGCATAATGCTGCCACTTTTAAGTTTTCCAGTGGGGATGATGTGTTTAGAGTGATGTGCAGTGTTATCTTTTCACCAATAGTGTTTGGCATGTAGATGAAAAAAGCTTTTTCCACATGTTTGCGATGTCTTCTGCCATGACTTGTGGCAACCTTTTAACAGGACTTCATTTGGCTTTCTTCTTGCCAGCTTTTCATGACGGCCAAACAAAAGGTTATTGTGGTCCACCGGAGCTGTGGACCTCTGCTGCTCCTTCAGAATGACACTGGGACCTATTGGTTCACTGATCAATGCTCTCTTTGCCCATCCTTTCAACTGAGGAGAATGTTCATGTCTTGGTAGGATTGCATTACTGCTATGCTATGCTCTAAATTTTCTGGATTTTTTTTTTTAGATTAAAGTACACACAAGAAGGCTTTGTTTTCTAGTAAGGTGATTTTTAAAGTTACTGGATTTTATTTAGCAGGCATTAGGTAAAAGAGGTAAATTCAAATGCATGCCACACTTTTCAGTTAAACAAATACATTTAAAATTCATTTTTCCTACTTTACAATGATCAACCTCTTTGTGTTGGTGTATCACATAAAAACCTAATAAGATATATTAAAGTCTTTAGGAGTCGGAGGCAAAACGTAGAAAAGTTCAAGGGGTATAACCTTGCAGGGCACTGTCTTTAGTGATGAACTCCCGAATAGTAAATAGCGAGTTGGATTCCTGAAGGCAAAAACTGTTGTCTGCTTTCACCATTTTAACATATGAGTCATCACTCATATCTTAAAACCAACAAAACACTCAACACAAAGCACAAGCCCGTTACTCATGTAACTCTTGTGTCGGGGTCGGTGAAAAGCCGGCGGATTTCCCAACACTGCTGCACTCTGTGCGTGTTTGGCCCGACTCAGGCTTGGCTCGGCTTGGGGCGGACCAGCTGCAGAAGTCTGTCTCCCCTCCTCAGCTCTCAGTGCTATCAGGTTGCCCCTACTCCTCCTTCAGCCCATTACACAGGCCTCTTTATGCTGCACTAAAAGCTGCTCATGTTCAGACCCTCCTGGGAAAAGCTCCTTAAAACATGTCAGGATGAGAGGCCCTGTCTGGTAAAATATTAATAGGAAGTTAATTGGTTGTTAATGGACTGGTGCTTGGGCAGGAGTCACCCTCCATTAGATAGACCACACCAACACCCCCATTCAGGGGTGTCATCTTACCACCTTTTTAATCTAATTGGTTTCCGGTCACTGTAGCTGTGGGACTGAGTAGCTTGGTGTTAAAAACAATATTGCTCAAGTTTCTTTTTTTATGTAAGAACTGCTCCACCTTTTCTTAAACTTATTTCCCTGTTATATATTCAACCTGTTCTGTTACTTTGGTGTCATGTTCTAACTGAATAGTGCGCTCTGTTAATTGTTCATTGTTTTTCTCTCTGTCCTTGTGCAAATCTTCCCACCCTCTGAAACATAAGGAAATACTTTCCACTTTTGTTGTTTGTGGTCAGCATAACTGTACTTTCTGTGGTCGTCCTCATCCAGGAGAAACAAACAACTGAAAAGAAAGAAAGGAAGAAGAAAAAAAGTTCTCTTGCGCGGGAGCACACATGTAATATTGATGCAGAGCAGACTCGGAGAAACTCAGAAATCAAATGGAATCTGAGCTAAGTTCAAATGTCGACATCAACACATGCATTTTTGATCTCTGCAAACCTACGTGACGCCGCTCCTTTTAAGGGGGAGGCCAGGCTGGTAAGGGCAGTTGGAAATATAAATTTAGAAATAAGTAATATTTCAGCGTTTGCAGCGCCGTTCAGCTCCAGTTCATTTATGAGAGGGACAAATACTTGTTGAAAGAAGTTGTTCAGGAAATAGGACTTGAAATGGCGCTGGAGCTTACCCAGACAGACTGTTTTTTAAAATAGATTGGGCTTTCAAAAACACTCCAACAACAACCAGCTCTTACAGTAAATCCATTTCCTGACTACACCTTCAGAAAACTGCTAAATGAAATCAGATTTTGTCACGACATAAAAAAAAATATTCAGGTCAAAGGTATTTATTTAGATTTTACTGTATTTTTCTTAATTTTATTTTCTTTTATTGAAAAAGCCTCATATAGAAATGAGCAATGTTCATTTTTGTGATGGGCAGAGAAAAATCCAGTTTCTCCATTTGGTGTAAAAACTGTCACTGATTTTACCCAATAAACTGGTGCAACAATTTACATTACATTTCATTTGGGTAGATTTTTAAGTAGTAGATATTAGGTAAGCTTAACAGCTGGAAGTAATTCAATTAGATAAATTCCAACTATTTTTATAAATGTGGAAACTCAACAAAAATAGTTTAGTTCAAACTTCCCAACAGAAAGGCACTATAGGGGATAATTTTTTATGCTCAGTGTTATTATTACTACAGTGCAGCTATTTTACTGCTTTGCTTTACAGTAACTTTCAGTGGGGGCTGTTTATTTTATCTTCTTTTCCCAAATATGGAAATGGCCACAATAGGCAGAGTAGGAAAGACTACTACAACAAATATGTAACCATGCTATTCATCTCAAGTTAAATAAAAAAACACATATACAGTCATATTAAATAAATTACAGTATGTGTTCCAATGAGGATTGTTTATCAGATTAAGAGTATTTTTTTGACAATAACAACCTTTAATCAGTTATAAAACATACCTTTCAAAAAGCATGAAGCAGTTTTTTTTATTGGTCTGATGTAATATTGTAATCTTAAATGTTGTGTTTTTTATTAGCTGTAAGCAGAAAATCCTCATAATTACCAGAAATAAAGACTTGAAAACATCAGTTTGTGTGCAGTTAATCTATAAAATGTGTTTCACTTAATGAGCTAAGTTTTTCTATGAACTTTTCAACAGTATTCCAATTCATGGGTATGTAAATATAATTAATATGGACTTTCTTAAATAAAAAATCTTTAAATAATAATATTTAGAAATGAAACGGCCTTATAATAAAACTTCATCACATCCAACATTTAAAACATGAGGGAAGTATAAAATAGTCACTGAGCTGCAGACCAAGCCTACAATGCCACATGACAGCTGCTATAAAAATCTCTTAGATAATTGCCGGTCGTCTCTGCAGTTTGCCAGTTCCTTCTCAAAGCTACAAAATCACGCAAACTTCCTTTTCAGAGACATCTGAGAACATGAGCATTGCTTTTAAATCTCCAAGAGCAATAAATGTGCTATTCTAGATTTCTTTTTGTACTTAGTTTTCAGGTACTTGTATCCAGTTGGTGTATTAAGAGCAGCAGACAAAGCTTTACACTCTTCCTGTGTGGAGTAGACAGAACCCACTGTGCTGTGCAGGCGAACTGTAGCAAACATTTATCCTCCTGAAACTAGCCTCAGCGTTTGTGATGTTTTTGCTCCTTTTCTCTGTGTATCTGTCTGTTTCTGTCCCTAAAAAAAAGTCATAAAGCCATTCAAATTTAATCAGATGATGAATTTTCAGTCATAAAATTTAAAACACCAGTAAAAGACTGAAGATCTGTCATAGAGAAAACAATAGTGGGAAACAAGAAGGTTCTATGACCTAAACAGACTGCAATTATGGTTGCTAATTAAAAATAACATTATTTTCTATATTCCTAATGAATTAAAATACTTTTTTTTTCAAAATGCCAGATGTTTTAAAATAAATTTGATCCACTAATAGATTTAATTCTGAAATGTTTCTCAGAAGTTTTAGGTTTTAGATTTTTATCTCTTTAAATAACACCAATTAGCAGCATTTGCTTAATTAATACATAGTTACAAGTCAGATGTTAGAAGCAACTAAGAGTAGCATCACTGGGTTTTAACAAATCCCAATTACTAAGCCCTTTTTATGTCAATTAACAGCTTTAGTAATGACTTACATTAAAACAAAGTATTACATTTAAAGTAAACGTTTTAACAAAAATGCTCCAGTTACCGTACTGTGCTTAAATGTATTTAGTTACCACTGAAAAAAAGCCTGCATAGTTCAACACAGTAAAGTACACTTTGCTGATTTGATCTGTCCTAAATCAGCTCATTCCAGTCTTCAGAATCACTAAGAAATAGAAAGCAAGTGTTGTCTAACAGAAGGGAGAGCAAACATTGCCAGACTGCTTGACCTCTAAGTTAGTTGATCCTGAACCATTTCTTGTCTGCTTCATGTATCTTTTATTTACCGTAACCCTTCAGTACAGAGAGGTTCACTCTTGTGATCGCTCACTGGAAACTGCTCTCGAACATGGACTGAATCTGTGTCCAATTACATCGCAGGGCAAATGTCAATAGATCTGACAGATGTCGCCCACTTATGCTTATTTCCTATTTCATTTTTCTAGGACCACTAGATGGTACAATGTACATAATGTATATATATATATATATATATATATATATATGTGTGTGTGTGTGTGTGTGTGTGTGTGTGAGATAAACTAGACCGGACACACAACCATTTCTCTCTCTCTGAAAATGGGAAACAAGAACACATGCCAAGTGAGGCGGGTCAGTGTTAATCTTCACAAGTCAGGAAATACAATACAAGAAAATGTTTATAGTGATTAAAATGTCAAGGAAAGTCGAGATGTACCAAAGAAAATTTGAAAACAATTTCATTAATTCAAAAAGGATTAGAAAGCGTTTTTCGTCTCTCGTTTTCACCAGAAATTATTAACTGTCAAGACTTTACTTTTTGTTTCTGTCCCATCATAAGTCCTTGCTGGAATTTGCTACATATGTTTAGCTTTCAACCCTTTTGATTTCTGTTTGTGTTTTGTCCTCCAAACACCATCCAGCCAGTGGAAAACGTGGCAGAAATAAATCAATCTGACAGACAATTAAACTCCAGCAGAAAGATCTGTGCTTAAAAAACATAAATGCAGCTTGACACTATAAAATGGATTTTTGGAAGCTATTAAATGTCAGCCTTTAACTATAATGAAGCACATTAGTTTCTAAGTGGAATGTCCATAAATGGTACATTTCTAACAACATGAGCTACTTTACTTTGGTAACAAATCCTACCTAAACCTTTTAGTCAGAATTTGAATGAGGATGCTGATTCAGTCAACTGTTGTTCTAATCCGTCATGTGCGAGGTCCAGCAGGGAATGCTGAAGCTGATATATTTACAGGGATTTCATTACGAATTAATATTTTAACAGTTATAAGACGTGTTTTTTTAAGTTGGAGCAAGACTTTGAAGCTTGAATCCACCGTTAGCTCCATTAGCCGCCAACTTCATTGGTGAAATTGTAAGTCTGTTTTATCAGTGCACATTCAAGTAAAAAAGCAACACCAGTCACTCTTCACATTCATACTTTAAGGTAATATTTTCACATTCAATATTTATGCAAGAGTTCGTTAGTATATATAACTTAATTGTAACTAGAGTATAGATCACTTATAGAGGTTGCGGTACCCTGTTAAGTTTTTCCATATTTTTTTTAAGGGATTCCAATGACACAACAAGGCTGCTCTTGAAGTAAACTCGGCCTTCAGACAGATGGAACTGACAAACATTAAAACAAAACACTGCCCTTTGTCTCCTGTCTGCATTAATACCTTCTATGCTTCAGCGCTTAAATAAGACACCACTTTTGCAAGAAACACAGCGACCAATGAGGAGTGTCTTTGCTGAACATTTATTATTGAAGCAACAATGAACACATGACGACACACCAGAAAGCATTTGCAAAGAACACCTTTAGGAAACAGTAGAAAAGTTCCACAGCAGTATGAAATATCCACTTTGAAAAAGTTGCACATGGACAGTGTTTGGCACTCCAAAAAACTTTAGAAAGTCACCCAGTGTTAATGGACAAGTCTTTGAGACCTTTCTGTCTGATCATTTTCTACTTGCATCATGAGTATTTTTTTTTTTTTTTTTCATAAATATACACTGAAAATCAGCGTAACCGCAGTCACTTGCACTTTAAAGGTGCTCATTTTAACACACTGAACAATACATGAAACTTTTAGTCAAGTTTTATAAGACATGAGAACTGCTTTAAAAAATGTTTTTATATGCCTTCAGGCAGGATAGCTTTTCCTCTTAGCATGCAAGTCACAACTGCCTTATTAATAACTGTCAATCAAGCAGTTTTCTCTCTCTCTCTCTCTCTCAGGTGCACACAATAACATTCATTGTGGAGAAAAGCTAGTTCAAATGTCAAACTGCAGCACACAGAAGAAAAGCTTTTGGGGATGAGAACACTGCAAACATGTTTTTCTCACTACGGTACTGGCTTTATCTTTCAGCTGACAATAATCAGTAAGAAGAGCTGAAGAGGTTTTATATGCCCCTGATGTTCAGGAATGCATGCAAGTGCTGTGATCAGCCCCCCTCCCCCACAAAAAAAGAGAACCATATGATGTCTGTGATGGAGTGAGCAGAAAGAAGAGCAGAGTGGACGTTACTGGATTACAAAACGCTAGAAGAATGCGTCATTCCCTCCATCTGTCAGGGTCCAATTCAATGGCTCCGTCACCTCGTAAAACCGTAAAGCGTCCTCGTGTTTCTGATTTGCCGGACATGGCCGGGACCTCTAAGCCGTGTTGTGGAAAAGGATGGGCTTTACCATGCCCGAGAGGATCTTGGGCACGTGAACACTGACGATCTCAGAGATCATCTCTGGGAAGTTGACTCGCATCTGCAGTGACTGAGCTTGGATGAAGAGGTCGTAGGTGAACTGGTGCAACTTTCTCACAACCTAAGATGAAGAGAATGAGGTAGAGCAAGAGAGAGACAGGTATAAGAAATATATATATATAAATACATATAAGGTTATTAGTGCTGAAAAAGACATCTAACACTCTAGGTTCTACAGATGGGTGGAAAAAAAACAGAAAGAGCCTGAACTGCGAGACCTTAATCAGTTCTGCTCTTCTCCCTCATCTCTGGCTGCTGTCCAGCTCATGACACACATAGCTGAGCATTTAAGGGACAAAACTGCTCTCTGCAGGAGAGATCTGATCCTCTTGGGGTTACAACACAATCAATGATCTCAGGAGTTTGTCTCCTGGTGGTTAATTGTTTTCACTCAAGTTCTTAAGCTACTTCTGGAGGAAAGTGGTCGATCTGCTCCCCCTAGTGGTCGAATGTTTGTTAGTATCTCATTTACAAAAAAGCCAGTGGACTAATAGAGCTGCTGATGTATTAATTTTCTAAAATAAAAAGATATACACTGAGAACACACTTCCAACCATAACCATATGTGATTTGTAAGCGTTTTCTTGACCAAAAATATTTATTTTGTCTAAATACAACTCTGGTTTCAGGCGATCCCCCGGGTCGTAACAACAAATATTCAAGCGATACATTTCTGCAGAAAGAAAGCTCACAGCCTGCCTGACATGTCTGCATGATAAACAAGCTCTCAGCCAGTGATTTATTTCAGCTTTTACTGATGGAATTTATCTTGGAGGCAAATGTGCCCAGATGTTTTAAAGAAAGAGACAGAGTGAGAGAGGGAGAAAATTATGGTAGAGGATGGATGGAGAAAAAACACGCACAGTGACCCCTTTAATATGGCAGCACATTCTGTGTTTTGAGGTTCTCGTCTGGCCATACCCACTGTCTCAGACTTCAGTCGATGTAAAGATACGCAGTGTAATTTATGACTTTTAGAAGCCAAGCGTCTGCTGCCAATTTCCCTCTGTCGGGCTGGTTTGCCAGGGGGAGAATAAGCATTCCTGCAAGGTGTTCAATTATCCAAAGTTGACACTACTAATAAAAATGGTATATATAGTTAATTACTTTAATAGTTCACAACCTGATAGCACAGATGTTTAATGACACTAACCCAAAAGTATTCCCACCCCTTGAACTTATTCCTTTTTATTTATTGCCTTGCAGCAAGAAAGTCCTGGGTTCGACTCCCGGCTTTTATGCTCTTTCTGCATGGAGTTTGCATGTTCTCCCCGTGCATGCGTGGGTTCTCCCCAGGTACTCCGGCTACTTCCCACAGTCCAAAGACATGCCTGTTAGGTTAAATGGTCTCTCTAAATTGCCCTTAGGTGTGTAAATGAGTGTGTGTGTGTGTGGTTGTTTGTGTGTTGCCCTGCGATGGACTGGCGACCTGTCCTTGGTGTACCCCGCCTCCCGCCCATAGACTGCTGGAGTAGCTTCCCCGCGACCCACTATGGAATAAGCAGTATAGAACATGACAGACGATCACAAACTTCAATGTCTTATACAGATTTTTCTTCAAATAAACCAACACAAGGAATCTCATGGGTATGAAATTAAAGGAAAATTATGTAAAGTTTTCAAAAGTTGTTTTTGGAAATAAAAATCTCAAAAGTGTGCAATCGATTTGTATTCATCCCATTTACTTCGATATCCCTCCATTTCAACAATGTCTTTTGAGCCTTTGCACATCTAGAAACTGAAATTTGCCCATTTCCCCCTGCAAAATAGCTCGAGCTTAGCTTGAAAGCTAGCCTTAAATCTTTCCTTTTTGATAAAGCTTATAGTTAGAGTGGCTTAGGTTATCCTGAGCTGTCTTTGCTATCTGTAGTTATGCTGTTATAGGCTTAGACTGCTGGAGGACATAATGACTACTGTTTTTTTCTCTTTCTAGAAGCTACATCTGACATGGCTGCTGCATCGGCCAAGCTGCTGCTGCCAACAGCTTAATGCTCACCTTCAACAGATGATGCACTTGGTCCTGTCTTTCAATGTTTAACCCTGTCTCTCTCCTAGACATAGCTACAGGCTGACCTTCTACTGTGACGAACTGTATGTGCTCTCTTTCATATTCTAGACTTGAAAACTGGCTCAGACTTAATCTGCTTAGCTGTCTTTCTCTCCTAGAGGAAGCCACTGAAGGAGCTACAACCATTAGTGTTTTACTTTTCTTTCCTATCGAAAGTACTCCTGGATCAGTTCTTATTTGTTCTCTTTGTGTCTCTGCTCTGTTCTCTCAAACCCCCAGTCGGTCGTGGCAGATGGCCGCTCACACTGAGCCTGGTTCTGCTGGAGGTTTCTTCCAGTTAAAAGGGAGTTTTTCCTCTCCACTGTTGCTACATGCATGCTCAGTATGAGGGATTGCTGCAAAGTCAACGCCAGTGACTGTCCACTGTCTCTACATGCTCATCCGGGAGGAGTGACTGCTGCAAGTCACTGACTCGATACAATCTGCTGGGTTTCCTTAGACAGAAAAACTTTTTATCCAATTTGAATAAATAACTGAATCTGACTGCACTGTTCAATGGTTAGGATTATTGTGAATTGGCGCTATATAAATAAACTGAATTGAATTGAAAAAATTGAGTTGAATACCCCCACCCCACACACACACACACACACTCACAAGATTACACACATGTAGTACACACACCACAACGGTGGTATAAGTACAGGTGTATATACAGTCAGGTTAAGGGAGAGACCTGTCTCTTGAAAATCCTAAGTTTAAATCTCTCTGCAAAGTCAGAACATTACAATTGTATGATATTGTATACCTCTCTGTCCAATCAGTTCTGCTGCACAAGTGCAGGGAGGAAGAACAACAACTCCAACAGTGCAGTGGAATTTAGCTGTTAAGGTTTTAACATTCAATTCGGAATGGAGCCAAACATTATCCTGTTTACACCAAAATCTAAAGTATTTTAATAAAAATGTTTCCCTGGCTGTTTGGCGCAAAGAGTAACACAGCACTGCCCTATGCCCACCAGTTGTTGCATACTGCCAGTCAGCTGGCCTAAAGAAGAGTGATAAATTTTTCTAGTATACGCACCAAAATAACATCTTCAACAGCCATAATGTGGACTCTAAATAAGCCCCACATTCTAAATAAGCCGCACTTTTTTCATGGCTTAGCCAATGTTTTTGAAGTAATCATTCAGTCAGAACGTTTAAACACTTAATGTGCATTATTTTAGTTATAGATATGTAAATAAAGTCTTAGTTTTGGAGTTTATTGCTGATGGAGGTATGCTATTGTCACTCAAAGATTATGAAGTCACATTCAATCACTTGGCCTTACAAAAGTGTCCATACCCATTGCACTAAACTTTGAGTTTAGGAATGCAAAACTGGAATGTATTTTATTGCCATTTTAGGTGATGTACCAACAACTAAATAATACATAAGCATTAAGCTGAAGTAAAAGGATACATGCCAACCGAACCATTTTAGTCAAAAACATGTGAACTTAGTTTGCTGCTGATTTTTGGGTATCTCTCTACAAGCTGACCCCATTTAGAAACTGACATTTATTTTTCAATTTTTGCAAAATAGTTAAAGTATTACCACCCAACGGGATTTAAGTCTGGACTTTAACTGGGTCCTTCTAACATGTGAATATGCTTTGGCTGTAGCTTTGGTTGTATGTTTTTGTTCTGCTTGAAGGTGAAAATTCTGTCCAGTTTCAAGTCATTTGCAGCCTCTTACAGTTTTGATATGATGGTTCCCCTGTATGTACCCCCATGCATCTTTCCATCAACTCTGACCAGCTTCCCGGTATCTGCTGAAGAAAAGCATCCCAACAGCATGTTGCTGCCACCAAGTTTCACTGCAAGCAAGAAGTTTTCAGGGTGATGTGTTGTGTCAGGCAGAGTTTTGCAAGTAGGCCTTAAAATTACCTTCTGGTCTCATCTAGCCAGAGCACTTTCTTCTACTTGTTTTTATATCCCTTAGGTGACTTGTGCCAAACTTTAAACTGAACTTGTATGGCTTTCTATCAACAATAGATGACATTTCCACTCTTCCATGAATGAGTGTTTGGCTGCTTCTCTGTTTAATGTTATCCTTGTCCAGCTTGTCAGTTTAGGTGGACAGCCATGTCTTGGTAGTCTTGCAGTTGTGACTTGCTATCTCTTATATTTTGGTTGGTGGGATGAACAGTGCTCTGTGACATGTTGAAATGTTGGGATATTGTTTTATAACCTAAGTTGTATTATCTTTACAACCTATGCTGGTTGTTTACTAATGTTCACCAGCAAACCTTGGAGGCCTTCACAGAATAGCTTGATTTATGCTGAAGCTAATTGGTTGGTAAATTGCTGCTGCCAACACATACTTTGGAGGCCTCTGAATAAAATTAAATAATGCACCTCCACATATTTCTATTTATGTTGAAAACTCTTTCGGAGATGTAAAGCATATTATGGTGCAAAGCAGTTCTTGTACCCCTTTAACCAGCATGATTAATGTCCGGTTGATTCTCACCTGACCGGAACTTGTTCCGGATGAGAAGCGACCTCTCGGAGGCCAGGAGAGTCATGGCCGAGCAGAGCAAAGGAAGTGAAGCCAAGAGAAAGCGGAAGTTGCTGGTGTCACTCTGCCAGGTAGAACTGGCTTCTGTCCTTCTGTCTCTCGCTGCTCGGGGCACATCAGAGCCAAGGAAACACGGGAAATGGAAAGACAGATGCTCATTAATCTGATAGAGATAATGTATTGATAGATGCACACACAGAGAGACACAGCAGAGACAGACTGAGCAGGAAATGGAGACGTCTCAGACCTGCAGGCTGACTGAACTCTATGGCGAGCAGCTCTGGAAGCAGAAGGCCTCCCTGCAGACAGCTTGTCATAATCACACTGAGTGTCACAGAGGCCCACCCACAGTCAGAGAGAGAGCTAACGACACACAGAATGAAACAGACAAGAGGCAGAGCAAGGAGCCAGGAGGAGGAACAGGAAGAAGAAGGTGAAGAGGGAAGCCAAGCTCGGATGAGTGACGGAGACAGAAAACAGATCCTGAGACATCAGGGCCCCGAGGAGCCTGATTGTGACGGACAAACATGAAGTCACAACACCTACAGCACAGCGCCACATATCTACACAGTGACAGCAGCTTGTGCACTGAAAGAAGAAGGGTTGACTCAAACAGAGAGAGCTGGAAATCTACATAAGCCGCATCAGCGCACACACACACAAAACAATATTGATCCGAAATATCCAGCAGCAGAACACCCAGAGGAAGCCTGTTTGAGTGTACAAACACACACACATGCAGTGGAATAGCTGAGGTGATGCATACTAATTCAACCGGTTGCGCTCCTCCTAGTCCCTATTTCCATAAACACACAAACTTTGATTATTTATGACAGAAAGGGTCCAAAATGAGGCCACTCGCTCATTACTGCCATCAAGCAACACAAAGTTGATTGAGATTTCATGTCTGGCAGAAGCAAGGCTTCACTGCAGGGCATTGAGGTACAAGACGAAGTTGCAAATGCTAAGAGAATAAAAGCAAGAGAATGAAAGAGAATACTTACAGGAAGAAGGAGAATTGAGTCTCTCGGGGGAAATTGGAGTGGATTTAAGATTAAATTGAGAGAAGTGAGAGTCACAGGGAAGAGAGAGGACTTCGTAGTGCGGTTAATGACACTTTCTCTGACACTGTCTCATGTTCTTTTTATGTCTTTTTTCTTCCTGTCTCCATACTTCTTAGTTCTTTGTCCTGAAGGTGCAGAAGCAAGGAGGAGAAGGATCTGCAGTTTCTCTGTCCCCTCTCTCTGTAAACGTCTCTCCCTCTGCCCCGTCCGCCCCTAAAGCATCACAGATCCTTGGTGCCAACTGTGAGGGACTGTCAAACCTCACCCCCACCCCCACTTTATGGCCTCGTCTCCCAAACTCACCCTCCTCCCTCAAAGCCAGTCATACTCCCCTGACACCTGCTGGCTTCTTGACAAAAGCTCAAAGACAAGCAAGCTGCTCTCATGTTTGTACTTGACTTTGACAGGAGCAGAAGCACAGATAAAAATTAGTGCAGTTCCTTAATGCAGGGAGCTGAACTGGCACATAATGTGATGGATAGAAAAGTGAAACCAGGATAAGAAGACGGTTTATTACGCAGCAACAGGAGAAGCCCTGGAGTGGTTTGGACTCACATCAAATTATGTGCTGCAGCAGAACTGCAGGCTCATATGCTCCTGTCAAGATACCTTTGGGTCAGCCGGTAAAGTGATTTAGTAGTGTGTGTACATGCGAATGTGTGTGTTGGATTATAGAAAGTCACAAGTCAGTAAGTCTGCACATTTTACAGTGTCTATCTGTAAACACCACCAACCAAAATCACCTGAGTTTCCCCTCACCTGGGGGATTGGGTAGGAGAAGGTTTGCATGCATGTGCACGCTCACACTTTTACATGTGTAACTAGAGGCTGTCAGAGGGAGGGGTGAAAAGTGGGGTAAGCGAGTCTGTAGCTGGAGCACCTGTTCCTCCAGTTTGACAGACAAGCCGATGTGTGTGCTGGTTCAGCAGGTCACAGAGACGGAAGGGGGGAGGCAGAGAGGGCGACATAGAGAAAGGACGGTGAGGAGGAGAGGGGGAAGCAACATGCTGATTGGCCAGGAGAGGAAGTCCTGATAGAGAGGAAAAAGGAGGTTAGATCCATTTTATTTGATGTGGTGGACCACTTAATAGAGAACACAAGGCAGCGATAAAATGCCTTGGAAAAGTGTTCCTTGAACTTATTAACAGTTTGTTACATTACAACCACAAACTTCAATTTATTGGGATTTTATGTGATAGAGCAACAAAATGTAATCCATAACTATGAACTGGAAGGAAAAGTTAAACTTGGTTTTCAATTTTTTTCCAAAAATCAATCCACCCATCCATCCATCCATCCATCCATCCATCCATCCATCCATCCATCCATCCATCCATCCATCCATCCATCCATCCATCCATCCATCCATCCATCCATCCATCCATCCATCCATCCATCCATCCATCCATCCTCTTATTCATTGTCAGGGTTGCAGGGAAGGCTGGTGCCTATTTCCAGTTGTCATTGTGCAAAAGGCAGGGTACACACTGAATGGTCCATCAAAGGGCAACACAAAATGCACATGGCAAACGCACATGCTTCCACACACACTCCTAAGGGTAATTTAGCCCGCATATTTTTGGACTGTATAAGAAAACCAGAATACCAGGAAATAACCCACACATCCATGGAAAAAACATGGAGAAAGAACCCTGGACCTTCTCGCTACAAGAAAACAGATAACAACTGTTCCACCATACAGAGCCAATCTGGTCAGATAATACCAAAAGTGAATGTTCTGATCTTCATGTTATGTGTGGTTGAAAACTCACAGAGCTAATCACCCTATGATGAACCCTGGCAGTGACAGCATCATGCTGTGGGGATATTCTTCAGCAGGGATATGAAGGCTTCTTCCAATTAATAGGAAGATGGATGGAGTAAAATACAGGACAATACTGGAAGAAAACCTGTTAGAATTTCCAAAAGACTTAAGACTAAGGTGGAGCATTACCTTCCATCAGGACAACACTTGCCATACATGTGCAAAGCCAGTACAGAAGCTCCTCCAGAAGATTTACAACTTTAATTGCCGCAAAAGGCAGTTGAGCATTCAACAAAGCTACATAAAAAAAGCAAGCCACACTTCATGGCATGGTTGAAAATCGTGTATTATTTCCCTTCCAATTCATATTTATTCACTACTTTGATTCACAATGAAATCAAATAAGTTTTGGGTGATAATCTTACAAACCAGGAAATCGTTAAAGGGGTGTTAATACTTTTGTAAGGCAGTGCAGCTCTGCACACTCCAATTCAGGTTGCCATGGAACAACTAATGGACTACAAACTGAATGGCCTCATTTTAATAAATGGCCACAGATAAAACCACTGTGAGGTACCATCCGCCCACTCTGTCTGTGTTAGTCTAAAAAGCTTCTCCTCTCTTGCTCTGAGAGTGCGTTTGTCAAACACTGTCACGAACGAAATACATTAATAACACTGACTGCAAAGATACAGAGACACATTATTGTTAGAAAGGTGATGTAATCGTTTCTCTTCTCTGGTTTCCCACCCCAGCTATGCCCTCTCCTCTGCAGCCGGGACTCCCTTTCTGATTAGCACCTGTTACCCTCTTTTTGTATCTCACTTCCACCCCCCACATGCAAACAGACACTCACACAGATGCACACTCAGACTGCATGGTGTTAATCCTGCACTTGGTCTGACGGGGAGGAAGACTTAAACTTTAATAATCTTTTTCCTAATAAGTATCATATTTCTTTGTGCGATTCTGGGCTCTTTGAATGATGCGGATGAGCAAAAAATGGGACTTCTGGCTGATTTAAAAGTGTAAGATAAGCAAAATCAGGTGATTTCATAATTGTGTTTTCTTTTTGTTGATCTTGCAGATCGTAGGTCAAGCTCTTCAGGGTTTGCACAGCTGTAATTATCGCTCCACCATTTGAGATAATGAACCAAACACACGCAGCTCATCACAAGAGTAAGTGTGCCACCATATGGTTCAACTGTGCAATAACAACGTTAAAAAACATCCATGGTTTGTTTCCCCTCCATCATTTTTTCGCTCAGTGGTTAAAAGCAGATTTTCTGATGCAACGTTGCAGGAAGGTAAGAATGTATGAAGGGCCAACATAGATCTGTGAGCACAGAGAGCTTAAACGGACCAGTCTTACACACTTCATTACATCTTCAACCTCTTCCTGTTCATTTATCACTGGGTCTATTCTCGTCGCTCCCCCCGGTCCTCTCCTCTACCTTTATCACTTCAATCACTTGGCAATGTGCCTGGTGCCACTCAGAAGGCCTGCTGTCCGTTTCACTTCATGCAACTAAAACCACACCCCTCACTCACTCACACACACACACACACACACACACACACACACACACACACAAATTTCAAACACACTCTCTGTCCGTCATCCGTTTGTCGGTCAGTCACTGCAATTTGAAGCTTGGTGCAATCTGGACCTGCTCACCCATGGAGGCCCACTTTCTGCACAATGCACCAGCTGGACTGCGGATGGCACACACTCAGCCTGCTGAATATTCACCATCATCATCAGGGAGCACCTTGTAGGGTCATTGTTGCAGCAGCTCCAGCAGTGTCAATTACAGGGGACAAAATCTGTTTTGTGTCAACTTGTTTCCTTTCTTCCTGACAGAACTGTGCTGATTTAACGGCTGAACCCGCAGAGACCTCTCTGCAATGCGAATGCAGCACTCTTCTTCTAAATTGACTCTGTCACTGGTTTTGTTTTTGGTGTAGGACTCAAAGAAAGCCAAGAATTAAATCAATTTGCAAAAAAAAGTGAGTAAAACAAAAGAGCAACCACAAACAAAACAGAGAACAAAGTTTGGAGTTATAAATACTGAGAGAAAATATGCATATTGTTCCTACCAAACATGAAACCACAAACCTCAACGCCTTTTATTGGCATTTTATGTGATAAACCAACACGAAGTAGGGTATGATTGTGAACTTTTACACATCAAACTCTGAGAAGTGCAGAATAAACTTATGTTTAGACCCCTGGTTTACTTTGAAGAACTGTTTTCACAGCAAATATGGTTTCAAGTCTTTTGAGATATGTTTAAACCAGCTTTGCACATTTTTTTTTTTTTTTGCACAATATTTTAAGCCCAGTCACACACTCTGGAGGAAAAGCATTTGTAATCAAATTTTTAACTCTTCACACTTTAACTAATTAATGACTGCAGGAATTCTAAGTTTCCAGAATTTTAGGAAGAAAAATAGCCCCACAGCATCTTAGATCCTGCACCGTTATAAACTGTGGACAATATGTGCTTTCCCACAAATTCATCCTTTGTTTTATGTCTGAACCACATAAAGCAGTAGGTAACTTTTGTAAAAATGTATTTCTTACATTTTTGTTAAAAGAATCACTGACAGTATAACATGAGACAGATTATCTGTGAACAAATCAAGCTTCTCTGGCTCCTCCCAGTGGTTCTCCTGCCATTTGCAGAAATGTACTGCTCCTGGTCAGAGTCAACCAATCAGACGGAGGAGGAATATCTTAGCAGCGTTAATTACGCTTGTGTACGCGCTGCTCACGTCCCTCCCCCGTGTGCTCAAGATTGCCTGTGTGCTGCGGGCTTGTTAATGACTGTGCTAATGATATGAGGACCAAGTTTGCATTCAAAGTATGTGCAGGCCGTGGTCAATGTAAAGCATATCGTTGATGTTTCGTCCCAACCAGTAAATGTGCCATAGCTGTTTATCTGCCATCATCGGTAGCCCTACTTACTTGCCTGCGCGTTCACAGCAGGCTCTGCTATGCGGGAGGAGTTTTTGCGGGAGGGCTGTAGCACAGCAGAGAGTAAGGAAAAGGGACCTGTAAGGTGTGCTTGTTCAAACTTTCAGGCTAAGTCCACAGTTTTCTCCGAACTCCCTACTGCAGCTTTAAGGTGTTCATTTTTTATAAATCCCCGGGACACTGGTTCAGATAAACTTTAAGAATGTTTAACAAAACTCCTAATGGTTAGGTTTATGACAGCGGGACAAAGAAGCCTCTTTTCAGGTGTCTCTCAAGATCTGATAGTTATTATACAGAGACTTGGCATATAGAGATAACATTACTAAACACAAAATGTAGTTTATTATTTATTTAGGGAAGACAGCTGTCCAAATCAACATGGAGGTGTTAGGTTTTCACGAAAGGATAGATTTGAAAACTCAGTTTTCAAATCTATCTTTTTGTGAAAAGTACGTGCCCCTATCAGAAGAGATCTCTGAGAGGGACACATACTTTTTTATGTAAATATATATATATATCTATATACATATATATATATATATATATATATATATATATATCTATATATATATAAGACTGTATAGATATATC
>JAHUTJ010074543.1:0-27278 GCA_036250325.1 Characodon lateralis
CTTAGTCAAGTTTGTTAAAACAGCGCCCTTGGGGCTCGTGCTGAGCTACTAAAATTAACCTAGCCCATATACCAAGTGCCAGTTGTAAATTAGGGAATGAGCAGCCGTGAACAAAAGTGACTGTCGAAGATGTGGATGACTGCAGTGGGCTACTCGGTCGCCCGGACCTCCTGTTGAAGAAGGGAGAGACTTTTGGATGAAGGCTGTCAGAGGCTAGGCGAGTCATTTCCCGACACCAGCTTAAACAGAACTTTCAGTAAACCTGCTTAGTAAGATCATTCCGGTTTAGGGAAGTCTGGACCCGTTAGATGGAGAGCTGGATTGAGCAATCCCTTTAGACACGAGGAAGTAGGAGAGAGGGGTTAGCTCACCGGACAACGAAAATTGGAATGGGCTTAAAGAGATGATACAATTAAATGTACTCATGTACCTAAACCATTGAGTAGCAGTTTATTTCTCCTAGTAGTTAAGTATTTTTATGGAGATAAATCCAAAGAGAAACTGTTCAAGTCTCATGTCTAATTTTAATTTACTGTGGTTCTGTTCACCATTTAGGCTATTTAAAATATGAGAAATTATGACCCCCGATCAAAATAGAATAACTGAGCGAATTCCTATGGAGGTAGATATGCTTGAAACATCCAAACTTGTATTTTGGATGTGAACATCTATGCATTATGATGTGAGAACTTGCACAGCAAACAATCTAAACTTGTACAGCAAAATTTTGACTTGTACTCACATACATTCAAAATGATTCTGAGGTTATGTGTTAAATTCTCACCTGCCAAAATTAGATACTACTAAGTAGTACTTAGTAGTCCTACAGTATTAGGTCTCTGACTTGTGACCACGCAACGTGACAAACAAATCTCAAACAAGGATTTTATTAATAAATAAGAAAAAATTATGATATCTTCTGTTTTTTTAAGATGTGAACTCAACAAAAACTGTTCTGTCATTGCTAAATATATCTAATGATGTAGTCTGTCGTTATAAATATATTGTTAGCCTTATAGTAGAATTTCATATATGACTTAGGCAATTACACTATGAGGCTGGTACTGGTGGGTTGCCAGTTTGAACCCCTGCAATGTCTGTCTCAGCCGTTGTGTCCTTGGGCAGGACACCTCACCTTGCCTGCTGATGGTGATCAGAGGGCCTGGTGGAACCAATTATATGGCAGCCCCACCTCAGCTGTGGCTACAATGTAACTTACCACTGTCAGTGTGTAAACGTGTGCATGTATAGGTGGATGACTGATTGTAGTGTAAAGCCCTTAGGAGTTCTCGGACTTGATAAAGTGCTATATATAAAGTGCAGGCCATTTACCATTTACCATGTATTTAAACTATATTGTCAAAAGTATTTGTTTACTTTTACATGTACACGAACTTTGATGACATCCTATTCTTAATCGATATGGTCTGATTTGTTGGTGGACCCACTGTTGGCAGCAATAGCAACTTAAACTATTCTGTAAACATCTTCCACAAGGTTTAGGTGTGTGTTCATAGTCAGATGAGAAAATGAGAATGGCAGCCTCTGCTCTAATTCATCCCAAATTTGTTCAAGAAGGATGAGGTCAGAACTTTGTGCAGGCCAGTCAAGTTTCCCCACACAAACCTTCTACACCTGCAGCCATGGAAGAGATTGGAACACCAGAATTCATTGATTTAGTGATGTGACCCAATACTTTTGGCAGTATGTGTATAAATATATTGTGCTCTCTTGTTTTCTGTGTGTTTTATTGGCCACATCTCCTATTACCTGCCACATCACCTTCCTTCTGTTTCTAGTTAACCACCTGTTCTATTGAATCGGGAGTTATATCATAAATATACTTCATATCATAATTCTAGCAGGGTGGGCATGGGAAAAAACAATAGTGTTTATTTGGGTACCTGCTCACATAGGTATAGTGGGGAAGGAAAGAGCAGATTTGATACAGGATGAGGTGGAATTCAATATCTGCTTGGCAAGAGAGAAGGGAAAAGTATGATTAAGACGGAGATAGTTCCCGACTTTTCAGAAGAGGGGCTCGTGGGGGGCTTGCCTCCACCTCTTGTTCCTGAGTTTTCTAAAAAGGGGGGCCAAGTCCATTGCCTCCTGGACCCCATCAAGGATTCCTCCTGTTCTTAGGGGCTTCTTTGTTGATTTCAGTGGCAACCTCCAGAGCCTCTTCGTAGCTTCCTCCGCACGGTCGCCCTCCAGACAAGGCTCTCCATGGGTTATCCCAGCTGACCTCCAGAGAAGGTTCTCCCAGCCATTAGACCGGACTCCAGAACTGTTTGTTCTGATCATCCTCTAATCATTCTTCTGAGGCCCCCTCTACCTACTTGGTTTGATTTTTATCTGTGAACTGATTGGGCATCTGGAATCCACCGTTGAGAGGAGGTTTTGTTAGAATTATTGTGACTTTGGTTTTGTATTCAGCTTTATTTTGGTAGTGGTGTGTATATATTTATATTCTGCTCCCTTGTTCCCTGTGTGTTCTATCGGCCATTTCCCAACTTTCCTTAGTTCAACTTCAATTGTCTGCTTGCCCTCACAGCTGCACCCTGTTTCTAATTAACCACCTGCTCCTCATTCAGTAATAAACTCTCCAGCTTAAATATCTCTCAGTTATGCTCCTTTTCCACTGGCTTGCTTTAGGCAACGTGGCTCCACTCCACTCGGTTTTCCTCTACTCAGTGTGGTACCAGTTGTGTTTCCATTGACCCCCCCTGATGGCCAGAATTATGGCAGCTGAATCTCCACCTTCAGCTATCAGGGTAGTGAGCTGTGCTGCTATTGACGTTACTCTGTGATATTGTCACATTAAAGTCATCTGCGTGAAATGATAAAAATGAATAAATAAATAGAAAATAAAAACGTAAATAAACAAAACACAAATAATGTTTGTATTACTGTATAAGCCAGAATGTCTTATATATGTTTTTTTTTTCATGTATAAAATTATCCACTGGGATAATTATCTAGAACACAGCCCAGCCAGAACTTATAAAATAAGGCTCAGGGGTTCTAATGTGAGGGGGGTTGGGAAGAGCAGTAGAAATGAGAGGCACTGCTGTCTGGACTAGTGAAGCTCCAAAGTTTGTCTGAAGAAGGTACAATTTTGAGCTTTATGAGGACGTTTTTGTCTCAGCCATAGCAATAACAAGGACAAGGCCTTTAAAGAGCATAACTGCGGACTTCTAACCACGGTGAAATTAGGTTCAATATTCGTGCCCTGCGGATTCATCAACATCTTCCTCCCGTTTGATCCGACGTCGGCAGTCTGATTACGGGCAGCTGCTCTCTGCCTGCTCCCTCCTCCTGCAGACGGTGGTTCGCTTAAGGACCGTCAATACATCTCTGAACCAAACACGCTATTTCATGGAGGTTGTTTTGTTTTGTGTGTTTTGGGGGAAATGTTTGTGCATCTGAACAGCTGATTTTATGTGTGATCAGCTGATTTAGGGTGTTATTAAATGCAGTGCCCTGGCTGCGTGTAATTCATAAAGTTGATGTGTCCTTTTTTCTTTTCTTTCAGCCTTTCATGCATGGTTTATGATTTGTAAATAGTAAAATTCTATTTCGATTTGACCCACAGTGGCAATTATGGTCCTTTATATTATTGTAGTCACTCTTGCGTTTAATTAGCTTTTCCCTGTACTATCTCATCAGAAAAATTCTCATTTCTTCTGGTCCCATGGCCAATCAGTGAACAGCAGAGTGTTCACGTCACATGTAGTCCTGATTCAGCCCCGCTCGTACCTGCTCAGGAGCAGGGACCAATAAACTAGGTACTGGTATGGAAAAAACAGTAATGGAAACGCTGGCAAGCGAGCCAAGTGGAGTCGAGTAGGGCCAAATCGAGCCAGTGGAAAAGGGGCATTAGTGAGTTCTTGGTAAGATCATCCTGCTCTTCTCACCAGCCTGTTACTGAATGTTCCTTTTGTGATGTTTTGTTTTGGATTCATCCCTGGACCTTTTAGTAAGTTTCTGAATTTTCTTTTTAAGAAAAACTGTTTATTTTGACCTGCCTCCCTCCTCCCTGCATTTTGGGTGGTGATTACATGACAGGAATGTGCAGTATCAATAATACTAACTCTTTAATATTTCTTTTTTTCACATGCTCATAACCCTAATCCCTCCACCGATTCTCTTTCAGACTGATGTCAGGACATAAACCAAAGGAAAATTGTTGGTAAAATTAAAACATTGCCTTAAACCTTAATCTGCCAGTGATATCAATAATGTTGAGCTTAACTGTAGCTAGTGACCTCAGAGATCAGTTCTTGTCAGGAATTGAGGGTTGCTTTCAGGACTAAAGTGCAGACTAAAGTTTGGGAGATTCATGGTAAGTTGAAAAGCTTTAATAATGATAAAAGACAAAACTTACTGTAAATGAGGAGAACAAGAAAAGAAGCATGGACTGAGAAGCATGGAGTTAAAACAGAGAACTACGAAAGCAACAGAGAAACAAGAAACATAGTGACAATGGAGAAAAGTGCCAGAACGATGTAAGAATCAAAGAGAACCAGTGAGCATAAGTAGCAGGTGAAACAAGTTAAGTGGCATAAGCATAATTAGCAGGCACAGGTGAGCTGAACGAGCTTAATTGTAGTGAATGGGAATGATTATGAGATGGGAAAAAAAAGAAGAGAGAGAGGAAAAAACACTGAGCTGGCACACAAAGAAACAACCAAGGGGAAGAGAAAAACAGATCTAAGATAAATAATTATAAAAGAACAGAGAACAGAACATAAGAATAAACTAAACACAAATGCCTAAACTAATAGGACAAGATTTCACAGATAATAATATAAACTGAATAAGAACATAATAACAAGTAAATTATCAATATACATACATATATGGAAATTAAAACCCAAACACCTGGACATGACTTTTGTTTTTCTTTTGGATTTCTGAATTTTTTTTTTTCAAATATTAGCTTTGTCAGTGCAGCATATGTCTAGAGAAAAATAATTGCAGATAATATCCATTAGGTAAAAACAGCTCTACCTGTGTTACTTATATAAGTACCTTTGTTAGCAATGAGAGGGCCTCAAAAGCTAGGGTTTACATAATCTTCCACTAAGTCATATAATCTATAATCTTTATTTTCTTTATATCTAAAAGTCAATAACTGTCACCTTCAATATCTAGGTAGATGTCTCTTGAAATTAAAAGTTTTTGTCCAATTCTTTAAGAATTATTTTTTAATATTTTGCTTTTAGTTTTTTGATGTCTAAATGGTCTGGCACCTCTTTACCTAAGTGAGCTTTTACATCAACAAGATCTCAGGACCAGAAGGTCTTAATTGTTCCCAGGACTCAGCTTGTGACCAGGTGAGACCAAGCTTTTTCAACTGCAGCTCCTAGGGTCTGGAACAGTTTCCCTCTTTCTGTGAAGTCTGCTTAAACTTTTAATACTTTTAAAAACTCATCTTTTCATACTGGCATTTAATTCCAGAGCGTATGACCACTAGACCAGTGCTTGTTTCTTCTATGCCTTTTATTGCTGATTCTATTGCTTATATTGTCATCATTGTATTTGATTGCTTATTGCTGTTATTATCTTGTTTGTATCTTCTATTTAATTTTTTATTCCCCTGTACAGTCCTTCGGTTTCCTTTTGTTTGTAAAGCACTTTATAAATACATAAAATAATAATAAGAGTTAAGAAACGTCAACAACTTAATTAATCATGTCTGTCCTGATTTGTTAAAATAGGCTTTCTTAATCTACAATTAGTGCTTCAGGCTTCTGCAGCTTGATAAAGTTATATTCTAATTGTTCTATGGTTTCGATAAGGTCATATTGACAAGTGAGGGAGAACTCATCACTGGACATATACACCACAGTTACACCTCCAACGGCTGCCAAAGGGATGTTTCCTGATAGTTTTCTCTATACTTCATAGGTCTTTAGCAGCAGCTTTAGATAATCAAAATGGCAGACGGCCAGCTTGTCAAAAGCCTGTCTTGGAGCAGCTTTTCTCTTGGCTTGGCATTTTTATTCATATGCATTATCACTAAGTGCTTTTTGTTGTATGACAAGGCAAAGCTAAGGCCAATTTTACACTGCTGAGAGAGCAGTAACTGGGATCAATGCTAGATCACAGTTGTCACAATGCCATTTCAGTGTGCATTGTCATAGCGTGTCACCAGCGTCAACCATCACTTCTCTGTCAAAAAAAAGAAAAGAAAATGGGACAGCAAAAGTTGTGCAATATCAAGACAAAAAAGTGATCCATTCATTTAGGTGAAATAATAATGACAAAAATATCTCAGGTTCTCAGAAAATCATCTGTGTTGAGTTGTGTGGCCGTATCCACATTTTCCCCCATTCAAGTCTTTACACTTGTGAGAAACCTTTACTTCTGAGTTACAATTGTTACTTGTTTAATACAATTTATTAGCTTAGAACATTCATGCATGTGTTGATTGTGGTGAAATTTATTAGTAGTGTAGTATGGTGTTCTATATGGGCTGGTTTATAGGTAATGGATATATTTTCTGACATCAATCTTATTGAAAATCTTTGGTGGGCGTTTGCGATTAGGGTAATGGCAGGTAGCCCTTCCAACCTCAAAAATTTGGATCTCATCAACAGAGGTAAATCATTTAAATACTAATGGAAACATGATATTTTATAATTGCTGGTCAACAATTATAGGCAACATTTGAGAGCTGTAATGCCAGCGAAGATTATTTATGGATTACTAAGAAGGGTAATAATAATTTTCAAAATGTGATTTTTTTTCTTTATTTTCTTTATGTTAAAATGTGAATTAATAAAAGCGAAATGCATTTTTCAAAAAAGGGCACACTTGAATACTTCTGAATACTATAGGTGTGAACACTTCTTGTATTGTCTTGCCAGTGTCATTTTAATCCTGAGAAAACCTCTTGATTGAGTTAAGCTGAATATCATTCGGGGATATGAATACTTTTAAGCCAAACCGAAAATATGTATATCATTTTTTTTTGTGTGGTAAATAAACTTAATATTTCCTATTTTTATACTTACTTTTTAATAGATTAATTATGATATTATTGTCATACCATGTTAACATTACTGTCTCATTAATGTTACATTTAAATGTATGCTGTTTAATTTTTTTGGAACAAATAGATGTACAAAACATGTACACTGTCTCTTCTTTTTCCCCTCTCAAATAAATTGAAAACAAGCTAGAAAAGAAAGAGGAGTTAAAACAAGTGTGGAAAACACAGGGATATGATATTGTTACTACAGTCATGCAGTGTAACATATCTATCATTTTAAAAACAAGAAACTCATTTTTATGTAACAGACAAAGAATTTTGTTCTGAACAAAACCTCAGATTCTATCCACTACTTGGTGCAACTGTTACTAATATCTTGCATTTCTGAGACTAAATTATCGGCCACATGCAGATTTGCCCCCATCCCCATATTGTCATTGTTATGAAAATAATTTTGAATGCTTGTCTCATGTTCAGTGGGATGAGTCATGCACAGCAATGAGCCTCAGATAAAATGTCTCGCAGGATTATTAAAGTCCAGTTCTGTCTATATTGATTGATCCTGATGCCCTTGAGGAAAGCTGGCTGTTTAGTGGTGTGACGGGCACACTGAGTCATAAACACAGCGACAGGATGTCAATGAGCCATAAACGCTTTTATAAGGAAAAAAACTCTCTCCCTGGTGGTGCTGACATTTGTTTCACATCACATAAACATAGAGGTGAATTGACGAGGCGTTTCAGGGCATGTATTCTTCAATCATTACGTTTGGCTTGGATAATAACTTTACAGAAGTATAGAATACAAAGCGATGTTTTCCTGTGAGATCTTAAATAAGTCTGGGTGGGAAAAATAAAAATAAACCATGGCTTCATTGGATTCTATTTAAAGCCAAAATTACTTCTGATTTTAAGCTTAATTTTTATGTCCTAGAAAAATGACCTAGATTTGGACAAAATTTGCAGTAAGATCAGTCATCACTACATACCATGTATGAATGCTTCAAAGGCATTTTTTGATTTATGAGGTTCACGCCCCAGTTTCCAGCCTGGCGTCTACAGTGTTAGATATTTTAGTGGAGTCAGCAGGAAAGGAGTTTGTAAGATGTCAGTAATAAGAGCACAGCCAATAAGAGCTAAACTAGGATGAAGGATCACCAGTTAGAAAATCCTAACCACAAAAAAATAAACATCCATGTTTTAGAATATGGTTAAAAAAGTTTGCAATGGTCTAGTAACTTGCAGGAAATTCTTAACACACCCAAGAATGAGCAGGTGTGGAGAGAAAACAACCTTTCGCTAACAACAAGGTAAGCAAAACTGACTTACTTAACTTCTGAGTTATGACATACTGGAACAACAAAAAACACTTTGTATCCCATCATATGATTGATGAAATCTATGATAATGGCTAGAATATCAACTTTATGAAGGGGTGGTCTATCCCGCTGTGAATTTATTTTAGCTATTATTTGTCATTACTTTAAATTAGAGGGCTAAGGGGCCACCCTTTACATCAAGTGAGGGATTGCTGTAACACTTGAAAATTATTGAGTGATAGATAGATCAGGTGCGTACGGGTTTAGGTTTGGGTACATATAAGAATCTTGAATTCCGTTCTCAAGAAAGCTTGTTGCACTGTGTGAACAATGAGAAGATTTAACAATAATTGCATTTAAACATTCTTATAAAGCATTTAAAAGGCATGACTAGGATAGGGCAGGAAGCATTAGGGTTGCCCTCTTACTATTCCGTTTTTTATTTTTCTCACTTTAGTTTTGTTCAGGTAGTTTCTTCACCCCTAGCCATGGTGATCCAAACACAGGCTGACATTCATGATTGATACAGTCATCTGAGTTCCACTCTACTGCTAGGAGCTTGAAGCCGTGAACTCAAGCCTCAACAGCAAGCAAGTACCTAAAACTCTTTCAGTGAAGGTTGCTGGGCTCCGTATTATATGAAAGGAATGCCTGCAGACACACATGCTGTAAATTTGCAGATGTGCTGTTAAAATTAGATCTTCACATGTATAATGTACTAACCTACGCAGGCCTATCTATCATTTAAAGTCAGTTCTTGGTTCGGTGAGACAAAGATTCCCAGAAGTCAGTTGAATTTTACCTGCTTGTTATTGTCTAGGTCTCATGAATATTGATAGTTATGTCCCATTTGTACTGCTGATCATTAATGATATTCAGTGTAGAAAAACCCAGACACACACCAAATCTGAGTTAACAAATTTTGATCTTTGAAACGGTAATATAGTTATGAGTCACAATAATTGGTCTTAGTTTGACTGAAAAGTTTACTTGAAAAGTTTCATTAAATCTGAACAGAAACCCAGTAACCAGAACCACTGACACACAGAATACTGTCTATATTTTTCTACAGTATATAATATAGAATAGGTAGAAATTGTGCTGGTTTGTAAGCTGTCTACCCCAAAGAGAAGAAGGATAAAACGTGAAAGAATAAAGTGATTTAAAGTGATATAACAACAATGGCATTATTTGTTGTTTTTCTTGTGTTCTTCTCCTGCTTTTGATCTGACTCACTGTTTTCGTTATCTCTTGTGTGCACAGCACAACCTATGCTCTGTGTGTTGTGCTGTCATTTTCGCACAGTAAGTGTGAGTGAAGTTGCTAAGCGATCATTGAAGTCTGCTGGTTAATTGTAACCTCGGACTCTTGAAGCCATGATTCATTGCAAAGATTTTAATCATTGGGCTAGGTGGTTTATCAACCGACCAGCTCCTGAATATAGCTTGTACTTCTTAGGAATTTAGAAGAAAACTAGAAACTCATAGACCGTATCATCACATGTGCCCCCTGGGATTGCGAGTACACTCACCAGGTTCCGTTCATAATTTATTGTGATCTCATTTCCCATATATATCCATGAAATACTGTGTGTGTATATGGCGTGGTTACCAGCAGGAAAGAAAAATTTAACATTTATGAATATAGTATTTATGGAAAGGTTGATTGCTATGAGCAAAGCGGATGTGACAAACCTAAAAGTAAAATATTTACCAATACAACAGAAATATTATGAAGTTATTTAAATTTTTATAGCTTTTAGCAACACTGGATATCATAACAACACCTTTAAAAGGGGTCTGGCGGTTGTTTACAAAATGCTAAAGAAATCTGAATTTTGTTGGATAAGTTTGATTTCATAAATCAAATACCTTTTTAAAAGTCCCATTTTTAACTTTTTGAATTTTAATTCAGTAACTAATTTAAATGTGACTTTTTATTTTAGCATACATTAATGCTTTATGTCTGTACGACACACACCTCTGGTTGCATGTCAAAGCAGATCATGGACACAATCCAGTAATTCCTGATCTCACCCAAGGCAGTTCCAGTGTTTAACTGGTTGCAAGAGCTTACCCAGCACTAGTTCTTTGTGTTGTTGTTGTTGTGCATGATTGTTGAGGTTTTGCTTTTAGCATAATTGTTTTGCCATTTAAAAATGTGTTTATTTTGCACCTCATCATTGACTGTATTTGTTATCTACTCTTACTTAAAGCATTGTACCCTGTTGCTAAGTAAGTTGATAAATGTGATGTGCAACAATCTATCTAAAAATATTTTAATTATTTGTTAATATATTGTGTAAACTATCCATTCTGTGATTGCAATAGCAAAAATTTGGTCTTTGTTTTCTTAGGATTTTGTTTCAGTGTTCTCTATGTTCTAATTTCTACAGTTTATCAGTAATTATCAAAAGTGTTTCATTGTTCTCTGAAGGTTTTACTGATTCCCTGAATTTGTGACCCCTTCTGGTTATTAGAGGCACCTGGAGAAGAGGAAGGCGGTGGTGAATGTGACTGTCGTAGGAGGGGCAGACATCATGGATGGTTTTTATTATGTTTGCTTTGGCTTATTTTTATCTTTTGTCATGATCCACACCGTATTCTTCAATTTTGTCATAATATAGAATTTTCTCTGACCTAGAATAATACAACCTGTATTTGAAATGTGTATTCTTCTCTGCATCACTCTCATATCTCAGCTTGTAGTGGTTAAAGGTTTAGGGAAACAATCTCATTCACCTCAAATGTGCAATCTTTCATGGTAGGGGTGTTGCCTGTGTGCATTGCAAAATAAATTTTGAATTGGGTAACATAAATCCAAAAATGAGAAACGAAAATTATTAAATGTTCTTGACCAGCAAGTTTGATAACATTAGTGGTCAATGAACTTCTCAAGGCCACTTGAACAATGTTGTTTCAGGGAGAAAAAAATAAGTATTACTACATTGTTCAATAATGTCTTAGTAAAAAGAAAATAGTTGAATGCCATAAATGTTACTTTTAGAGAAGCAAGGAAACATTGTGACAGTTGATGATAAATGTTGGCAAAGATAAACCTTTCTGTTCTCAAACTGTGGTAAAAGTACCTCCAGTGGTACTCTGGCTGCTTTTAATGATACTCAAAAGAAATGTTAATATCAGTAATTTGCGACTCAGTAAGCCTTTTTTGGTTGAAACTACATTTGAACAATATAAGTCATCTGACTGTAGACATATTTTGACCATGATTGACCAGTGCAAAAAATGGTGATTCTATTACTAATCCGTTGCCTAAATGAACTATTCATCAGATAGCTATCTCTACACAAATTACATATGGGACTAATTATGTGCATCACCCATGTTGTAAATAATCAATGCTAAATCAATATTTGTATGAAATATTTTTTCCATTTGTGGGCAAAGATTTGAGAAATTTGGTAAATTTATTCACATATTTAAATCGTATTGATTGATAGAAACACAAATTTTAATCTAAAGTATCATCAGTTTGTTCATACATGCAGCAGTGTCTGCATGTCGGTAAGTGAATCCTTCTCTCCCTGAATCCCTTTTGTTTACTGTTGCTGTTAGGTTTCTGCAGCCAGGAGGGCATTGCTGATTCCACTCTGCCCTTGACAAGTAGAGTATGAAGCTGGGAGAGGAGCTGGTTTCATGGTCATTTGGCAGCATGTGTGCTGCTTGTGCTTGGTGAAGGGTTGGTTTGCTTAGTACTTTTAGTGGTGAAGTGGAGCCAGTTGAAGGCTGGTTCCTAGACAGAAGTGTTCTGTTTAAGTTGTAGGAAAACTAGTCCTGACTTTTCTGGTTTGGTTTGTGGCCGAGAAGTGTGGCTGTGGAACCAGAAAGGAGGTGAAGTTTCTATGTGGATCCCTTTAGGAGCTTTTCTGTTGGCATTTGCTGGAGGTTGGTTTTCTTAAAACCTGGCTTCTTTATGAATTAACCCCCTTGTTTTCTTTCAGGTTCTGCTCTTTTTCTCTGAAGTTACTTTTTTTTTGTAAATAAAATAACATTTATGTTACTTGACTTGCTATTGCTATTCACTTACAAACACTTTAACATGTTCCCTCAGGGAAGATGTATAATGCTGAGTGTGTTAAAGAGTAAATGACATTTACTCTTTAACACACTCAGACGGTGTGTTAAAGAGTCAGTTATGTTGAATTCTGGGCTGGGTGTTGAGTAAACATCCCCACTCAAAATTCAGATTTTTCTGTTAATATTTCTAACTGCAAACTTGAAAATTCCAATGGATCACATAACCGAAAAGGATTCCTCAACCACTCAAGACGCACAAATAGGTAAGATGGTATTTTTCTGTATAATAATAATTATTATTATTATTATTACTATTATTATTACTATTATTAATAATAAATATTCCATATTCCAAGTTGCACTGTGATATGTGTGTTAAGGGTAATACTAGTTATGTACAGAGGTGGTGCTTGTTATAAAAAGTGTAAAAGCCATTGGACTAACCAATTCCAGCCATGCAAAATGAAGTGTTATGCTGGCCGATCTTTTATCTGACTGTTTGTATATTTGAACATTTATCTTAAATTTACTTCACAAGCACTTTTGTCAGGGCATAATTTTTACACAAACAATCTCTATTCTGGTTTAGCTGTGATCTATTACTGATGATGGCAAATATTGGCCCCTGCTGCTGCCCCATCTGGCCCCTCAGTGTAACTCTTGACCACAGCTGCTATGGATACTGGGACCCAATCACCTCTGCCCAGGGTTCTCATAACAGCCGTGGCAACCAATTTGTCAGATGGCCAACCAGCTAACCGTTAGAGTCCAGTGAGCCAGTCTGCATATGCTGACTTAATTGTTCTTGGTCATTAATGCTGTTTCAGAAATTTACATCAATGGCTTATGATTTTTTTCCTAAAAAGACTGCTTAGGTGTCTGCTTAAGACATTGTTTCACCCAGTAACTGATATTAAGAGAAAAGTCCAGCTCAGCTCTGACTACCTGTGTTGTCATTCTGCTTGAATGGAATAATTTGTTAATCCAACAGCCTTTTCTCTGTTGAGTCAGATTACTCTTCTAACATCAGAGCTTCATGAAGAGAGGCCATCTGCTCAAATAGATCTTACAGGATGGTGTTGCAATGACATGAAATCTTCTCTGTGGGGAGTAAACAGAATCCTTATAATTTGCAGGATCACAGGTAAGAGGCTTCATATTTTATAAAATGTTTCCATAAACTGGAATCTAGAAAACAAAGTCTTGTACACACAATTTTACTCTCAATTTAAATTTGTCTTTGTTAAACAGGTCTTAACAAATCACTACTTCTTTCAAACACATATCAGGGACACCAATAGCAAGAGAAGAGACTGAGCTGCCAAGGGTTGAGAACTGCCAGAGTTTGATTTGAAAAGTCGCAGGAGGCCATATTATCCATCAGTGACATGCCTCACCACTGCTGTTTTGAGGCTTGTACAACGAAAGCAATAAAGGCAGCTTTTTGTCATGAACAAAAGCAGCATTACTTCCTGGCCTTTCAAAAACCTTACTTAAAGGTTCTTTTTTTTTTATAGCTATCCATTACTGCTATCCATTTACTAAATTATTGGGGAAAAAGTATAAGGACGTAAGGTGGGTTGTGGGTTTTGAAAGTTGTGTTGGACATATAACTGCAAATAAAAATACCCAGTCAGTAAAGTGTTAAAACACATTTACAGTCTTCAGCAAGAACACCTTCATCAGCAGTTCATCAAATGGAACCATCTGGTTGGATCTTTCAGGATTGACGGGCCGATACAAATACTGATGACTTTGGTACAGTAAAGACAGCTCACCATATGCTAACAGAAAACACGGTGCCTGGCAAATACCCTGGCATCGCTGTAGGATAATAATTAGGAAAGCAGGGACTGAAAAGTGGGAGCAACGGGAAAAGAAAAATTGCTGAATATTTTTTTTAAACTGAATGAAAATATACTAAAAAGGACAGACAGGAGCATTAGATGGAGAATATAAAAGGTAACAGTTAGGAAAATAAGAACTTAGATTGTCAGTTTTGCGGTAAACTCTAAAAAGCTGTTTGCTGGTGCTAAATATGTGCAAATCTGAATTTGAGTATCCCAATACAAAAACTAGAAGAATAGACAGATATGTGCATAAACTATCTCTACAAAGCACATAGTGTCTCTCTGTGTAATTGGCCCACATTAAAAGTAGGCATTATGTTTGCTTTTAGAAAACAGCCCTGCCATATTTATATTTATAATTCTGTGAATAACAGTAAAATAAGATAGCTTTGAATTCTCAAAGAACGGAGCTTTTTGTTTTATGCAGATTGCGAGGGTAAAAATAAGGTCTAAGGTGATCTGCAGCACTGCATTGTTTTCACAGAAAATGCTTCAGGGATGTCACAGAAGGTTTGTCATTCATTGAAGTTATCTCTGCCTGATATTTTTGTAAATAATTTTCTACATTAAAAAAATCTAAATTTTTTTTAAATCATGCTGACTTTTTAAAATGCATAATCCAAACCTTATGCTTGAGGAATTACCAGAATAATTCACACCTTCTTTTTTATTCCGATATTATATAATGCATGTGTAAATATACATTTTTAACTTCAATAAATACTATCTATATCTGAATAAATTAGGGATTGGTAATTTCCCATTTAATATCGGCAACATTATTGTTTTATTAAAAACATTCTAATCTGATTTCTCTACTGAGATGTTCTTAAAGTTTTGAGAAACGTCTGATTAGATCAAGGCTTGTGTTTTACCGTAAATTCAAATAACAGTAAAAAAGTAGGACATTATTCTTTATCTCTTTTATGTATACTGCATCTATTGTATTTGTGGCTGGAAATAGAACAATTGGAACCTTATGTAAAAAAAAAAAAAGTGACTGTTTTGAAAAGAGTGAGCTGGCTCCTGCATATATTTAGTGTCATTTGCTCTGTGAATCCAGAAATAAAGCAAAGAGCGGTTAAAAACTGTTAATTTACTGCCCCTAGCCCCCCAAACAAATGTGTAAATCAACTTCAGATAGAAACTAACCTCAGGGAAAATGAAAGCAAAATTATGCAAAAGAGAAAAATAATCAGGAAGAATGGTCTGCACTCCAATTGTCTGTGATGAATCATAGTCCATTTAATTATGCGATTATCCAACACAGACACAAAAGGTTTCACATGATAGTATTGTGACTAGGTAATAGGCTTCACCATGGCACTCAAATAGAATGTCCCATTAAAACCAGCCCTCTTCTCACAATATGGTTCCTTTAATTACTCAAACTTTTCCGCTAAATATATGTTGTCCATCAGACTCTCTAATGACATGTAACTAGAACATTAGCGGGATCCATTAAGGAGTTCTTTTGCCTTCATCCATTCACTGCAAGTGCAAATCTGGTTTGAGATAAAGCACATTTCTCCCATTAAAAAAAATCTAAAAGTGTAATTTACATGCAGATGTGTGACAGCACAGTGTGTACAGCATGTGGGAGGGGTATGTAAAACAAATGAGTTAAACAAAACCAAGAACAAGAAAGAAAAGACAATTGCTTTTGTTAACCATAATCTACTAGTTCAGCATCTGTTGAGTGCACTCAGCAGACAGGTCAGTCATTTGCAAATTGCCCACATTATTCCTTTACAATTAAATTACCTGTTTGCTTTGCATTAAATGTTAGTACCAAATACTGCATGCAATGTCTGCATTGCTAAAACACTGTTGAGATTAATTAAGATTGCTGGGAGCAATAGAGTCATATTAAAACGTTTTAGTTCATAATGAGCAACATCAACTATTTAATTTTATTCAAATAAATGAATTTATGTAAATTCTTGTGACAAGACATGTTTTTGTTGTCAATAAACTAAATCACACAGCTATTGTTAGTGTCACTGTTGACATTCTCCAGGTGATTAAAAACATCACAGTGTGATCTAACAAACAAGAGCTAATATACCCACTGGGTGTTAAAATGTAGTTAATCCGACAGCTAATTTCTAGACGGATATCATAATACCATTAGCTTAGTATGGGTTTTTTATAGGATACAGCATAAAAACAGTGATAGATTGTCTGGGAGTTTGTGCCATCTTTTCTCAAACAGTGCAGCACACAGGTGTGTTTGTTAGAGTCCTGCCTGTTTTGCCACATTATCTCTGTTCCTGCTTTGTTCTGCTTATTGCTGTTCATTGTCATATTGTCCAAACACCTTATTTATGTGTTCATCTTTATGGGACTTTGCTATTTGGTTCTGATGTGGCTCTTCCATATCTTCTTTGCTCTCTCACAGCCAAATTTCACATGGTGGGATTTTCACAAACATTGATATCCCACATAACCTGAAATATGTCTGCCTTATTTAAATTGTGTCACTTGTCTCATTTTAATGTGTGTGGATTTTAGTGGCTCTGTCCTGCTTAATTTGCACTGTGCACATACATATATACAGTCATAGAATATGCATTCCGATAAGGCCCGTTTGTCTGATTATAAGAAAATAACCACCTTTAAGCAGATATAAAACATCCTTTTCATTAAGCCCACATCTTTGTATTAAAATTTTCCACTTCATCTGATGTAACATTCTGATCATGAAAGTCATATTTACGTTAGATGTTCTTACATATCTCGATGTGGAGGAGCAGCGGCTCTACTCCGAGCTCCTCCCGGGGGTCAATCTCCTCACCCTATCTCTAAGGGAGTGCAAGGCCACCCTACAGAGGAAGCTAATTTCAGCCACTTGTGTCTGGGATCTCGTTCTTTCGGTCATGATCCAAAGTTCATGGCCATAGGTGAGAGTAGGAACGTAGGCCGACCGGTAAATCAAGAACTTCGCTTTTCGGCTCAGCTCTCTCTACACCACAATGGACCAGCACAGTGCCCCCATTACTGCGGCAGCCGCACCGATTCGTTTGTCGATCTCCCACTTCATAATTTGAACACACCCACCGGTCACCCTTCTTATGAAGGGGGACCACCACCGCCAGTCTGCCAGAGACCAGAGGCACTGTCCCCGACCGCCATGCAATGTTGAAGAGGCGTGTCAACTCCCTTTTTTTAATTTAAATTGAATTAATTTTGATGCTCCTTTTGCACTGTTCTATTATCTATTCAGATATGTCTATCTCATTTCATATCAGAAATAAACTTCTTGGTTGAATAAAAATGATTTCAAATCAAAACTTGCCTGGGGTCTGAATCATTTTGGGCATAATAGTATGGGGGCAACTGGGGGTTAGAGTACACTGCACATGCAACACATTCTGTTGGTATGTTTTATGCCAAGACCTTCTTGAGGGAGCTCATTTAGCATGATACTTGGCATGAATCAAGACTGATGACTGATTACAAATTAAATTACACATTTAGTGTTCTAGTTGCTCATGTGCATAATTGTGCAGCATGCCTTTCAGAATGTGTTTCATGTTAACACCTCCAAATATTCTTTCAGGTATGCTTGGCAAAGTGTATTGAAGAATCTCTATGAGAGAATCGACATCCCTCTACGTAGATATCGAGATATATTACATAAAAATGAACCTCATCTATTGTGCATGCAAGTGGAAATAAGGCCACTTTAATAAACTATTAAATATATTAAAAAGCACAATGCATCTTTCTAATCATATTTGAATAACAAGGCAGATAAATGTAGAAATTATATTAAGACATTGTTATTGCAAAACATTTTATTAGTAATTAAGACAATTGCTAAGTAATTTTCACAAAACCAAAATGCCTTTATTCATCATTGAGTATTTAAAAAACTTTAAAAATAAATATATTTGTTTTATTTATCTGTAGGAAACTGATTTTAAGGTGGTGGGAGGCGCAAAGTTATCCATTTGGAAACCCACCCTGAAAGCCTAACAGGGATACAGCATGAGATGTTCCTTGTTTTATGAGACTTATTGTCATACTTTGTTAGAAGCCAAAATTCCAAAATAAACATAAATTTGTTGTACTGTTTTATATTTTATTTAAATTACTAGATGAGCTAGTCTTAATTGATAACATATAGCTCACTCAGATAAAATCTGTGTATTTCTACAGATTGATATGAGGTGGTCCTAACCACCTCATTTAAATCCTTCCTATGTTTTTTTACTATGGTTGTGAGCACAACGTTTCATGAATAATGAGTTAGCTGGTAGTTAAAGGTTTCTTTGGATAGGTCACAATGAAATTGGAGGATCCAAATACACAAAGAGTTGGCAGGAGGCAGGTGGGGATGAATAACTCAACGTTTAATTTATACGTTTACCAAGAACACCTGAAGCACTGCGGAGGCAACAAAGCCAGAAACTTTTGAAAAGAATACCAAAAGGGCAACTCACAATGAAAAGACCAGAGACTGGGACTGTAGCCTCATTCAGACCATCGTTTTAACCTGTGAACTACACGTTGTTTATGTCTTGCAGTCAGCTGAGAGGTTTTGAAACAGAATGGAGTTTCTACATGGGCTCATCACTTTTGCATCTCTGATCCACCTTCAGAGGTTAGTCACATGGCTGTAATGACAAATGCAAGTTTTAGACAGAATAGCGAAATAAGGGACATTGTATGCCACATACAGTATGACACAAAGTGAAGATAGCAGCAGTAGCTGAAGTCTGTGGGCCAAATAAAGCTACTCAAGTTTAGGGTTCTCCAATATATCTCATTGGAGAAATATGGTTATATCATTGCTGGTGAGTATACGCCTCACCCCTTTAGTTCCACAATACCAGCTGTATATTTGTCTTGATCTTGCCAGTCCACATGTTTGATGTGAATTGTCCCTTTTAGAATCATAGTTTAGTGATAAACAGACAAGCTCACACTCCCCCATTACTCATAATATTGTCCTTTTGCCACATAGAAGTCAATGTGTCGAGATCATGGTCCCTGTGTGCTAACACAGATGAGCATGATTTCCCCAATGCCAGCAAGAATTATTGCCCTACACCTTAGGGCCCCACTGATGTGTGGTGTTGCATTTGTTAGGGAGGAGAGGCGCCAAGGTCCGACAGAAATATCCCTGAAGGCCAGCTCCCTAACTGGGCCCTCTTTGTCCTGTCCTTGCCCACACCAATACAGCAGCAACTGAGGCCAGGGAACCCCCAGAGATTCCGATGCAGGGTGGAGTCCCACAGAGCGCTCTATTTAGGACACACGGCTCCACTCCACTTGGTCTCCCTCTACTCCGCAAGAACCTGTCCCATTAAAATAATCTGTAAAACCATGAACAAAATAACAAAGAAATAAACAGATAGAAAATAACAACATAAATTAAAAAAAAACACAAAAACATTTTTGTATTATTGTATATGCAAGAGTGTCTTATGTATTTTGTTTCATGTTTAAAATAATCCACTAGGATAGTTATCTGCACCACAGCCCAGCCAGAACTTAAAATAAGGCACAGGGATTTTGATGTGAGGTGGGCGTGTGGCAGTAGAAGCAGAGAGGAGAGACGCCACTGTATGGACCGGTATTGCTCCAAAGTTTCTTGAAGAAGTTAAAATTTTGGGCTTATGAAGTTTTCGTCTCAGCCATGGCAACAATGAAGACAAGGACTTTTGAGTGCAAAACCGCGAACTTTTGACCACAGTGAAGTTAGTTTTAGGTTAGATATTGGGATATTCGTGCTCTGCGGATTCAGCGGGGTCTTCCTCCTGTTTGACCCAATGTAGGCAGTCTGATTACGGGCAGCAGCTCTCTGTCTGCTTCCTCCTCTTGCAGACGTTGTTTCGCTTAAGGGCCGTCAATAAATTTCCGAACCAAACATGTTTCATGGTGGTATTGTTTTGGGGAAAATGTATGAGGCTGAACAGCTGTTTTTATGTGTGATCAGCTAATTTAAGTGGTTATTAAATATAGCACGTCCCATCTGAGTGTAATTCAGAAAGCTGATGTGTCTTTTTTCTTCTCTTTCAGCTTTCATGGGTTATGATTTGAAAATAGTAAAATTATATTTCAATTTGACCCGCCGTTGTGGTCCTTAATATTGTTGTAGTCACTGTGGAGTTTTATTAACTTTTTCCTGCACTACCTCGATGAAAACCACCTCATTTCTCCTGATCCCATGGCCAATCAGTGGACAGCAGTCTGTTCACATCACACATAGTCCCTACACAGCCCCAATTGTACCAGCTCAGGAGCAGGGATGAAAAAATAATTGCTGGTACGGAAAGAACAGTAATGGAAACGCTGGAAAGTGGGCTGAGTGGAGTAGAGCAGGCCTAAATAGAGTCAGTGGAAAAGTGGAATTAGAGAACAATGCTTTGCATTACTCGGTCGTAAGAGGTTAAGTGGTTGATTTTGATATGCCACTCCTGCATGTGGCTGATAAAATAAATGGTTTAATTCTTCAATCGACCATACAGTGTACTGCTTTCAATTGACATATTAAACTATTAAGCAGCTGAGATAACAAATGTACTATGTGCCCATGTGCGTGGGGGTAGCAGGGGTTGGGGGTGGGGTTGGTGGTTTTGGGGAGTTTGGCGTTATGTGAAACTGGCACTGTACTGAGACAGTGTGTCCTCAGCAGGCCTGTCATTCCAAGTCATCTTTACCTGAATGATGCCACAGTGACTCCATCTGTCACTACACACCAGGCCAAACATGCAAGATGAAAAGACATGCACCAACACTAAAGACAAAAAAAAACTAATATAATGGAAGCTGCATAAGCTATAAGAAAACAAACAAATGTACCATGGAGAAGATGCAGAGAGAGAAATAAATATAAAAAAAATAAAATGAAATGAATGAAATGTGAGAATGCAAATGCAAGCCAAACAAAAACTAAAAGCAGGGAAAACATACATTTCTGCCAACTGAAAAAAATCCCTTTCCTGCAAGATATGTTCAGCAGACACCTAGAAGCCATATTAGGATGATACGTTAGGAAACTTTTTTTTTTTTTTTTTACCGTGTCCTGTCCGGCAGAGTATCGCTCAGAATTGTTGTCTGAGTGCCAAGAAATTGCCCAACAGATTTACTTTGTTAGGAAAGATTTTAAAGACTTTGCTTTTTGTATGTGAGCAAATATCTTTGGTCCATACATAGTTTTTCATGTATGCACTTTGTAAAGTTTAATGATGATTCGCTCCAACGCTAATCATGGCAATGAGTAGCGCATAAATAATTGTGTAATGTTTGGAGTTAGAAAAGGACCCAAGTTCAGAGACTGACTATGACCAAAAACTGAGTTCTTTAAAAGTAAGCAAAAAGGAGAACCTACAGGGCAATCACAGGAAGAGCAGGACATGGAGCACAATAAAAAACAGTCTGACGTGGAGAGCAAACAGGCAGGATGAGGGAAGATGGGTGATTAATACAAAGGAAGCTGAACTAGACAAAAAAAAACTACAAACCAAGAGAAAAATTACTTTATCTAATTATCTAAGAGAAATAAATCCACATACGCAAAGAACAGAACAGGAAAATAAACTAAGAAACTAAATAAAAAAGAACAAATTAATATGGCAACTTCCTTCTAGCAGTAATGAATACAGAGAAATAAACTATCTATGGCAAGATCTTTAAAACAAAAATAAAGAACTCAGAAGTGATCAAAGCACAAACACAAATCAAAACTAAAACTCAAACACCCCAGGATCATAAATGGTGGGGCAAACATTGGCTCTGATGCCAATTTGCTTACCACACCCATATTTATTGTGATGTCATGGAACAGCTAAACCTCAGTAATAATGCATTTACGCTAATGATTACTCGTACTCGAACTCGTACTTGTTGTCTCCCACTTTATCCGGGGTCGGGTTGCGGGGGCAGCAGACTCAGCAGAGACACCCAGACGTCCCTCTCCCCAGACACCTCCTCCAGCTCCTCCGGGGGGAGCCCAAGGTGTTCCCAGGCCAGCCGAGAGACATAGTCCCTCCATCGTGTCCTGGGCTGTCTCCTGGGCCTCCTCCCGGTGGGACGTGCATGGAACACCTCCCGAGGAAGGCGTCCACGTATAGGTATAGATGCTCGAGCCACCTTAACTGGCTCCTCTCGATGTGGAGCAGCAGCGGCTCTACTCCTAAACTCCTCCACTTGAGGCTGGAACTCCCCTCTAACCTGAAGAAGACAAGCCACCCATTTCCGGTCAAGAACCGCTGCCTCGGACTTGGAGGAGCTGATCTTCATCCTGGTCGCTTCACACTCGGCTGCGAACCGACTCATTGCATGCTGTAGGTCTTGGATAGAGGCGGCCAGCAGGTCCACATCATCTGCAAAAAGAAGAGACGAAATCCACTGGTTCCCAAACCAGACCCCCTCCGACCCTTGGCAGCACCTAGAAATCCTGTCCATAAAAGTTATGAACAGGACCGGTGACAAAGGGCAGCCCTGCCGGAGTCCAAGATGCACTGGGAACAGGTCCGATTTGCCGGCAATGTGGACCAAACTGCTCTGCTTGTACAGAGACCGGATGGCCCTTAATAAAAGGCCCCCCGATTCCATACTCCTGGAGCACTCCCCACAGGGAACCACGAGGGACACAGTCAAATGCCTTCTCCAGGACCACAAAACACATGTTGGACCGGTTGAGCAAACTCCCATGAACCTTCGAGTACCCTGTCGAGGGTATAGAGCTCGTCCAGTGTTCCACAGCCGGTATTAAAACCACACTGCTCCTCCTGAAGCCGAGGTTCGACTATCAGCCGGACTCACCTCTCTAATACCATGGCGTAGGCCTTACCAGGGAGGCTGAGAAGTGTGATCCCCCTGTTGTTGGAACACACCTTCCGGTCACCCTTCTTATGAAGGGGGACCAAGACCCCAGTCCGCCAGTCCAGAGGCACTGTCCCCGACCGCCACGCAATGTTGAAGAGGCATGTCAACCATGACAGCCCCACAACATCCAGAGACTTGAGGTACTCAGGGCGGATCTCATCCACCCCCAAAGACCTGCAACCGCGGAGCTTTTTAACCACCTCGGTGACTTAAGCCTGGGTGGTGAAAGAGTTTAACCCCGTGTCCCCAGCCTCTGCTTCCACCAGGGAATGCGTGATGGCAGGATTGACGAGATCCTCGAAGTACTACTTCCACCGCCCGATAATGTCCTCAGTCAAGGTCAGCAGCCTCCCACCCCCACTGTAAACAGTGTTGGCGAAGCACTGCTTTTCCATCCTGAGGCGCCGGACGATTTGCCAGAATCGCTTTGAGGCCAACCAGTAGTCCTTCTCCATGGCCTCACCAATCTCCTCCCAGGCCCCAGTTTTTGCCTCTGCCACAGCCCAGGCCATGGCACGCTTGGCCTCAAGGTACCCGTCAGCCGCCTCAGGAGTCCCACAAGCCAACCACAGCCAATAGGACTCCTTCATCTTGACAGCGTCCCTTACTGCCGCTGTACACCACCAGGTTCGAGGACTGCCGCCGCGACAGGCACTGCAGACCTAACGGCCGCAGCTACGGGCAGCAGCATTGACAATAGACACGGAGAACATGGTCCACTCAGACTCTATGTCTCCAACATCCCCCGGAATCTGGTCAAAGCTCTGGTCAATCTGGTCAAAGCTCTCCTGGAGGTAGGAATACATCCCTGGCCAAGGGCTCTGCCAGACATTCCCAGCAGACCCTCACTATGCGCTTGGGCCCGCCAAGTCTGTCCGGCATTCTCCTCTTCCACGGATCCAACTCACCACCAGGTGGTGATCTGGTCACAGCTCAGCCCCTCTCTTCACCCCAGTGTCCAAAACGTGCAGCCAAAGGTCTGATGACATGACAACAAGTCGATCATCGACCTCCTGCCTAGGGTGTCCTGGTGCCAAGTGCACTGATGGACACCCTTATGCTTGAACATGGTGTTCATTATGGACAATCCGTGACTAGCACAGAAGTCCAATAATGAAACACNCAACAAGTCGATCATCGACCTCCTGCCTAGGGTGTCCTGGTGCCAAGTGCACTGATGGACACCCTTATGCTTGAACATGGTGTTCATTATGGACAATCCGTGACTAGCACAGAAGTCCGATAATGAAACACCACCCGGATTCAGATTGGGGAGGCCATTCGTCCCAATCACGCCTCTCCAGCTGTCACTGTCGTTTCCCACATGGGCATTGAAGTCCCCCAGCAGAATAATGGAGTCCCTGGGAGGGGCACTATCCAGCACCCCCGACAGGGATGTTAAGAAGGCCGGGTACTCCGCACTAACACCCAGCCCGTAGGCCGAAATGACAGTCAGAGACCTGTCCCCAACCCGAAGGCGCAGGGATTGGACCCTCACATTGACTGGGGTAAACCCCAACACGAGACGGCTGAGCTGGGGGGGAACAAGCACACCCACCCCAGTCCGTTGCCTCTCCCCATGGGCCACTCCAGAATACAAGAGAGTCAAGACCCTCTCGAGGAGATGGGTTCCAGAGCTGAGCCCGACTATTTCTATTCGATATCTCTCGACCTCTCACACAAGCTCCCTCCCCCCCCGGCGAGCCAGCCTAAGCATCCGGGGATCGGGGCGCCGAGGTCTCGACCTTCGTCTGCCGCCCAATCCTCTTTGCACCGGTCCCTCATGGTTTCCCCTGCAGGTGGTGGGCCCACTGGGGGATGGCCTAGCATCTCTCATTCGATCTTTGCCCTGCTGGGTCCCGTGAGGAGCAACCCAGCCACCAGGTGCTCTCCGACGAGTCCCGACCCCGGGCCTGGCTCCAGGGTGAGACCCCGGCTTTGCCGTACCGGGCGATGTCACGTGCCTCGATTTAATGGTCCTCATGAAGGTGTCTTGAACCGTTCTTTGTCTGACCCATCACCTAGAGCCTGTTTGCCAAGGGAGATCCTACCAAGGGCATTTAAACCCCATAGTGTCTAGGATCATTCGAGCACTCAAACCCCTCCACCACGTTAAAGTGGCGGTTCAAGGAGGGGCTTATGATTACTACAAAATGAAAACAAATGAAACAGATATTCTTTTAATATATTTACTCATGCTATAGATAAATGGCACAAGTCAGTGAAACCTTCTTACCCAACATGCACAATACCAAATGCATAGTTATAATACGAAGAATAAAATAAAATAAAATAAACAAGGCTATTTTCATTTTAGCAGTTTATACAGTCTTGTCTATTGCCTAAACAGCAACACAACTAACAAAACAGCCAATGTTCATGCAAATAAAAATAAAAGACAGATCCTTTATGAAAGCAAGCTTCAACTAAGAAGGAAAGGTTTCCAAAACAAAATTCTACAAACTTTGGAAATGTATCAGTTGTAAATAAAAGGAAAAATCTAATCTAATATATAACTGCAAATTTCATTACACTTCATTTTGTTTTGCTTGTTATTTCGTTACACGTCATTTTGTTTTGCTTGTTATTCTGAGGAGTTTATTTATAAAACAATTTGGTGTGGCACTCATCCAATTTCTGTTATTTTATTATTAATATGATAAAACAGTTTTATTATCACAGTTTTATTATAAAAACTGTTTTATTTTAAAATGTATTTAATTTTATTTAATTTTAAAATCAATTTTATTTAATTTTAAAATCAATTTTATTTAATTTTATTATTTAACACAATTTTATTATTAAAACTGTGACTGAGAAATGTGCACACAAATTCGCACAAGGGGTGTCATGTGTCAGACACTTTTTAATTGACAGCATTGCAAGTGCATTCAATCTGTTATGTGTTGTGGTATTACTGGAGTGTTTTAATTCGTTTGGAAAAGCATTGTTCAAAGTTCAGACTTTGCTGTCATCAAGGATGTGGTTATCAGAATGCAAAACAGCTTCAACCTTTCAGAAAGCATATCCTATAAGTTGTTAACCCTGCTTCCTGGTCTGAACCTGGGGCAGGGTCGTAGTTTAAAACTCCTCTCTGCAGCTTCTGTACTGTAATAAAAAATAATCTAAAAGGAGGGTTATCATGAAAATCTCATATAAATAAACACATCTCATAAAAATAAACACAACTTAAACTAAAAAGAAAAATAAAACAATTAAATGTGGCTTATTGAACATAAGATCTCTCTCTTCAAAGACTATGCTAGTGACAATTTGATTTGTGACAGTCAGATTGATTTATTTTGCCTCACAGAAACCTGACTGCAACAAGAGGATTATGTTACTATAAATGAGTCAACTCCTACTAATTATTTTAATTTTCACATAGCTCGAAATACTAGGAGGAGGAGTACCAACCATCTTTCAGTTTCTTTTTAAATAACCCTAACCCTTCTTTTTAAATAAAATTGATTCTATTAAAAACAAAATAATTGGCATACTCCTGAAGATGATTATTTCATTCTCAGCAAGCGAGACAACATTGGAAGTAACTGTAGAACTTGATGTGTGTCTGGACTGTTTTGATCCTGTGGAGCTTCCTGAGTTATCAAAATTTTTTGCTTCATCTAAACCTTCAGCTTGTATGTTAGACCCAATCTCAACCAAATTATTTAAGAAAGTGTTCCCTCTGATTACCAGCACCATTTTAGATATGACTAATCAATCCTTAGTAAATGGATATGTACCGCAGGCTTTTAAGGTAGCTGTAATTAAACTTTTGCTTAAGAAACCATTGCTTGATCAAGATGATTTAAAAATTACAGATCTATATCCAATCTACCGTTCTTATCTAAAATTCTTGAGAAATAGTTTCTAATCAAATGTGTGAGCATTTACACAACAATGATCTCTTTGAAGAGTTTCAGTCAGGTTTCAGAGCTCATCATAGCACTGAAACAGCTCCGCTGAAAGTCACTAATGATATTATCCTAGCCTCATATAATGGACTTGTGTTTGTACATGTCCTGTTAGATCTCAGTGCTGCATTTGATACAGTCTATCGTTCTCTTATCTATCTGTTCTTTCGTTCTAGGTGAAACGACTAAAGGAGCTGCATCCATTAACATTTACTTTTCCTTTCCATAGAAAGGACTCCTGGATCAGTGCTTCTTTGTTCTCTTTGTGTCTCTGCTCTGTTCTCTCAAACCCCCAGTCGGTCGTGGCAGATGGCC
>JAHUTJ010074544.1:0-27266 GCA_036250325.1 Characodon lateralis
CAGTATCATGTAGTGACCTGGCCACTATCCTGCAAGAAGAATGGCTTAAAATCCCTCTGACCACTGTGCAGGACTTGTATATGTCATTCCCAAGACGAATTGATGCTGTATTGGCCACAAAAGGAGGTCCTACACCATACTGATAAATTATTGTGGTCTGAAACCAGGTGTTTCAGTTTCATTGTCCAACCCCTGTACAGCTTAATAGGTCCCCAGTATGCCTATATTGAACATTTATAGCCACTGATATATGAGGTAAACAACATGTATGAGCCACATATCCAATTTATAACACTATTTCTTGCTTGGCAACCACTAATCACCGCTCACCAATCCCTCTCTGCTGTGCTTCAGCTCCGCGCCGGATATCTTTGGTGAGGGAGGTACACTGAAGCACAGGCCGGTAACTATGACAGTGGTACTATGGTGCTGACTGACACCATTTGAGGTTTCTACATACTTATCCATACTGTGAATACCAGGCAGTTGCATCTCGCACTGCTTAGAGGTGAAGAAAAACTAAACTGAAAAGAGATCCTGGTGATTTCTCCCCAGGATGTCAATGCAGCTTTTGTGTCCTTGTGGTCCCAGAGAGACCAATTATTATCTCTGTGGATCTCTCCACACTCTAGTTCTTAAAAACAAGCATCCTTGTTGGTTTTCTTCCATTGCTTGCTACCTGCTCGTATTTTCTTTAACCGTCGTGTGTTTCGCGTGACCCTCTGAATGGTTGTCATAAGCATCTGGGTTGCACACCAAAGGAGCCAGCTCGAAAGAGCAGTTACAGGTGACAAATTTATAGTTCACAGGCTTAGCCATCGAGGAGAGAGTAGCACTTATGCCTAATTTCTGCATACCTTTCTGGTCTCGCAAACATTGTCTCACAATATAAAATAAGCTGCAGAACCTGTTGGAAGGCATGTGTTATGTTGGTTCAGCAAGTGGCACAAATCCTTATTTTTGTGACTTTACATGCCTCAAGTTCAGTTAGATTGAATGTCTGTGAACAACAACTTTGAAGTATTGATACAAATTTCTTAATTGGGTTAGGTCTAAACTTTGACTGGGCCTGTCTAATGCATGAATGTGCTTTAATCTAAACAATTCCATTGTAGGTCTGGCTATATGTTCGGGTCTTTGTCCTATTGGGACATCTGCCTACAAATGTCATTAACAGGTTTTCTTCCCGGGCTGTCCTGTATTATTCATCTTCCGATCAACTCTTACCAGCCCCGTGGTGTCAGCTGAAGGAAAATATTCTCACAGCATAGTAATGCTGCCACCGCTATGTGCCACGGTGTGATATATGTGTTCTGTGTGATGTGCAGGGTTAGTTTTCTTCCACACATGGTGTAGGCCAGAAATTTTTATCTTGGTCATATCTGCCTGGAGGACTTATTTTCCACATGTTTAAAGTGTCCCTCTACATGACTTGTGACAAACTGCGAATGGATCTTCTTATGGCTTTCTTTTAAAAACGTCTTTTTTAAGGATGGCTGTTTTTTGACCTGTTTGAACTTTTCTGATGTGTTCCTTAGTCTTTTCAATGCTGTTTGTTCCCTAATGTTCTCTGACGAATTGCTGAGGCCTTCACAGAGCAACTGCATTTATAATAAGTATAAATTACACACAGGTCAACTCCACTTACAAATTGAATGACTTCTGAAGGCAATTGGTTACACTGGATTTTATTTGGGGGTATCATATTACAGGAGACTCAAAACAAATGCACGCGACGTTTTTCAGAACCTCATTTGTAAAACATTCTAAAAACCATGTATAATTTTCCCAGTTAAAAAAATCCCAGTTAAATAAACTCAGGTGTGTGGCTGTATCATGACAAAATGTGAAAAACCTTAAGGCACATTAATCTTTTTGCAAGCTACTGTAGTCACTATGAATTATTGGGAGAGTCAGAGCAGCTGTGGTTTAAGCAAGACTATTTCTTTTTTTTACCTAAACAGATTACTGTCAAAATAGCCACATGCTTCCTTAATGTATGTTTCTGCATGTCTATAATGGGAACTAACAACAACAGAAATATAATATCAAGTTTAACCTCGTATACTGCGTTTTGACTTGACTTGGTGTTTTTAATAAACATTTTTACTGTGCATGATATATTGCACAAGAAGAATATTATAATAACTTCTCTTTCATTTTTGTACATACCTTTTGATTTGATATTTTAATAATAAAGACCAAAAAACACCTTTTGCATGAAGGAGAGAAGATCTTTTTGTCACAGTAGCCACAGTTGAGGTTTAGCTTAACCCTTTTCTCATCTCAGTTTCTTTCTGAATGTAAGTTCCCAGCATGGTTTCTCCCCTCCACCAATGCTGCGAGCCGAATTCCAGTCCGAGACAAAACAGAATTATAAAGTCTGGCCACGAATATGGTTCCTCTCTTCTTAAGATGAAAGTGTGCCAAATACTGCTCAGCATAATCCCATTGTAGGGACTCCATAAGACCAGCTGTCAGATCTGAAAGTCTTTGTGGTCGATAGGGGGAGGGAGAAGGCCCTGTCATCAGGTTCTCATCTGGATACACACTAGAAAATGTTAATGTCAGATGGGTTAAAAGGATGATGTCTGCTTGGGTGGCACCGTGAGCCTCTGTTGCTTCTGCTCCAGTGCCAACCGCACACACGTCAGTTCATTTCTGTTTCTAACCGACTGATTCATGTCTACCTGCAGGGCAGCAGGGGGGTGGGGACTGTGGGTAGCGACCATGAGTCAGCTCTGAGAAAGAGGCAGAAGGTTAAAGGGGGAATGAAAAGAGGAATAGAAGTCGAAACTATAGTATGATTTAGGCATCTGTATTGAGGGAAAATGCATTTTATCATTTTGACATTCCTGATTGCAATGAGGTGACTGAAGTGTTCAAATATTTCTTTTAAATTCCTGCAACATTCTTCATCTCTTCTATTCTGTGCAAGTTTTCAATTCAAGGCTGGGCAGGAGAAGGTCAATTTATTATTTTAAGGAGAAAAAGTAAAAAAAAACAACAACTTTAAAAGTAAATAGCTTCAGTATTTGGTTTTTTGCTCCTAATCAAATCCTTCTAGGTAAATTTTATCAAGTTTAAGAAAAATAAAATAATTCAGACAGGAGTGAATATTCCAACACAATATTTTACACAATGTTTACTGAGTCAAGAAGGTATTGAATTGAGGTCATTGTTTCACTCTAGACTAATTCTCCTTGCAGTTCGAAGGGTAGATCATAATCCTGCTCTTGTTGTTGATCATTCATGACTTGCTCTGCTCTCTTGATACCCTGTGAAGAGAAGATTACATCCAGATTAAAGTTTCCTGCATACAGTACTGTGACAACATTTGACTCATCAAATTAATCTAAATTTCAGACTTAGATAATCTCATTAAATACATTAAAGGAAAAATTTTATTTAAATCAACCTGGCTATATGTGAAAAAGTTGTTCTGGATTCTTCTGTGAGCTCCTGGATGAGCCGTCAATGCGCTCTTGGAGTAATTTTTTTAGACCAGCCAGTTCTAGGAAGGTTCTCTACACGTTTTCCCCATTTGTCGACACTGGCTCTCAGCGTGGTTTGCTTAAGTCCCAAAGCCTTAGAAATGGATTTGTAACCATTTCTACACTGATAGATCTATAAAGATGATCAATTCTTGAATTTCCTTAAAATGAAGTATGAGGTATTGCTTTTTGAGACCTTCTAGCATACGTCATGTTGCCTGACAGTTATAATGAAGTTATTTTCTGATTCTACAGGGTTTGTGGAAAATAGGGTTGGGTGTGGCTGGTAAAATTGAACTCATCTTTGTATTTACTCTTCTACTTTGTCTGATATTAAAATTAGTTTGATCATCTGAAATATTCAACCGTGACAAAAAGGCAAAAACAGAAGAAATTGAAGGGGGAAATGATTTTTCATTTCTCTGCACTATAGCTTCATCATATCATTTAAATTATTTATTATTCAACTGTTCTAAAGATGTTTTCAGATACCTGAAGGTAGGTTGGTGACCTCCAGTCCCGTGCTTGTGGAGTCTGTCTGTGGTTAGAGTAAAATGGAGGGTAAGAAGGAAGGGAGGAAGCCAGTGTGTCCTTGTACGCTCTTTCATCTCCCACATCTTCATACAAATGGCTTTCATAGTTCACAGGGATGGCACCTTCATAAATAAACATAAATATGGATCAAAACATAAATATGAATTGTCACAATTTTCAGTAATTACCAATAAACACAGCTTCTGTTGCCAGTGTCTGACGTTTTACTGGCTCGTTTGAACAGCAGGTGTTTACTACGGCCTTGTTTAGGCAAGGTTTGTGTCTCACCAAGGCCACGTCTTTCCTCAGGGTGTGGACCAAGGGAGGGCTTGTAGTCACCAGTGGGATAATAATAATGGGAGTCTTCCTGAAACTGCTGAAACAGAAGCGATAATATCAGATAAGCATCCAGGTTATGCAACCTTCTTCACAAAGCATTTCCACATATCCTTAGTTTAAAGGGGGGTGAAAGGTTGTCTTCATCTCCAATGTGCATGTTCTTTATATTTTGGCAAGACAATGTAATACAGTTTTAAAGGGACAATTTCCCAGGGGGAGCTACAACTGTTACTTTACACTAGTCTGCTCAAAATAGTCCAACAATAATTGTTCTATGTGAACTATCAGAATTTGTGTCCATCCTCACATATGACTCACTGCTGGGAAACTTTTATTATGTTGAAATAAGAAATACTAAAGCAGCCTCCGTTACACTATTAATGAACACTCCTAAACACACTCACTACAGTGATTATCAGCCCAACTGGTTGCCAGTTGGACTGATAAACTGAGTAGAAACACTCCTACAATCTTTGCTTATTTTGCATAAATGGTTCACAGGAGCTGTACACTGGTACTTTTCTTCAGCAGCTATCTGGACTGCAGTGCTATCGCTATGTTCCATGTTTCTCAGTCTATATGGATGCAAGTGGCTTTCCTCTCTATTTACACCAAATCTTCAATGAAGAAAGTTGCTACTTTAATATTGATTTGATTTCCTTTTTCTATACTTTTCTTTTTATGTGTAAAGTTTCTTGAGTGAATTTGCACCTCACAGATATTCCTGTGAAAGAAAAAAAAAATCATTCTTCGGCAAAACACAAAACCTTCCATATTTATTGACACCTTGATAAACATTTGTCAAAAGCTTAGAAATAAATGAGTCTTTTTGATTGTATTGGTAATCTCACACAGAAACATTTGCAGCAATTCTCTAACATTAAGCCCCTGATCCTCCTCACTGTGCACGATGGCAGGGTAAACATAGATCAGAGATGGACAATTATTTTTCCCAAAGGGCCCACAAAAACATTTTTACCTTCTTACAGATTATCTTCTGTTTTGTTACATCACACTTGGATTTTTCCATTAAACAAAAAGCAATTAAAACCAAGATAACCAGAGTAAAATGCAGTTTTCAAATGATGAAAAGTTATTACCCTGAAGCCAACAACAACAACAAAAATAATAATAATATTTGTATTAGGCCTTTTACACATCTTTACCAGAGGTGCCAATAAATGTTAAGGGTGCTACATAAAGTAATAGAGGTAATGTTCAAACAATGAATTGTTGCATATTGACAGATACTTTGTTGCTATGATATCTCAGACCCTAACCACATAAAATACAAAACTATATGAAGTACAAAACCTGATATTACTGGAAGTAAACATATCTAAAGTCAAATTAAGGTGAGGTGAGTTTTGCCTCCATGTGTATTTGTGAATTGATTCTCTTCTGGCAACACAGCCTGATCTGTTTTCTTTTACCTCAATAAACTGTTTTCTTCAAGGTTTAAATCCTTGTTGGCCTTTTTTAAAATACAAAATGACCCTTTCTCTAAGATCAATGTGTACTTTGAATGCTAATTGTGAGCTATTGATCAAGGTTCCATCCCTATGCACAACTAAAGGTTTCATTAGTTTATTTATCCCTTTTTCTTGTTATGGCTAAACCCTCCAGTTCCTCTGTTGCCAGACCCCTTCACCCTCTGCCTAACCTCTTTCCTGTACTCATCTGTGTCTTTGTGTCTCTGCATATTATCTGTTGCCCTTTTCTCTCTTCCCAGCTATTCCTCTCCCCTTCTTACCGCTGTGTAGCTCTCGTAGATGTTGCTTTCTGTTTCGGATCCGGAGTCAGTGAGGAGGGTGCGTTGGGCTCCAGTGTTGATTTTTTCTCTGCTCTCATATTTATTGGAGTTGCTAACAGTTGATTGACTTGACCTGCATGTAGAAATCAGATCTTGTCCGTTTCATGATAATACAGCTGATAATTAGTTTCTAGTGTGTATAAAGAGATATACAAACTACACGGTTTCCATAGGAACTTTTCTTGCAAACAGTCTTATGGTTGATGCCATCAACATTTGAATGATGAAAGGGCTTTGCAAAAATATTTTGTCTTGTTACATTTATAAATATCAATGTTTTTGTTTTTTTTTATTCCGTGGTAGATCAGCACCAAGTGGTGCGTATCTGGGAAGAGAAAGACAATTGATACATGGATTTCAAAATCTTTTATGAATAAAATTTGAGGCTTGTATTTGTGTTCAGGCCACTCGAGTCAATACTTTCTAAAACCCCCTTTCACTGCAATTATGGCAGAAAAAGACTTTGTCTTTGCCAGCTTTTGACATCCAGAATTGTTTTGCATAATCACCTTTGCATAATACCTCAAACCCCTTCAGATTGGATGGAGAGCAGCTGTGAACATCAACTTTTAAGATTTGTCACAGATTCACAATTGAATTAACATTCATTCATCTTTGATTGGACAGTCCTATAATGTGAATATTCTTTTATCTAAACCAATCCATTGTTGCCCTGTCTGTTATTTTCCCAGTGGAAAGTGAACCTCCACTACAGACACAAGTCTTTCACAGACTTTCTTCCAAGAATGCCCTGTATGTAGCTCAATCAATATTCTTATCAGCACTTATCACCTTCTCTGTCCCTGCCGATGAAAGGCATTGCTACAGCATGATGCTGCCACCACCCTGTTTTACTGTAGGGATGATGTGTTCAGATGGATGTGCAGGGTTGCTCTATACAATGTTCAAAACTTGTGTTTTGTAACTGTATCTCACTTTATGCTTACCCACATCTTTATCCCTAAACTTTTCTGGTGTGTTGCTTGATCTTCAAGATAATGTTTGTTCACTAATGTTCTCTAACAAACCTCAGAGGCCTTCACAGCGGAGATACAGTACTACTAAAATTAGATTACACATAGGTGAACAGTATTTATTTATTAGGTGGCTTCTAAAGGAAGTTGGTGGAAGTGAATTTCATTTTTGGGTATCAGAGTAATAAAAATGCACGCCACACTTTTTTATTTAGAAGAAAACTTGAAAATAATGTGTTCTTTTCATTCCCTGTCACTTTTATCCACTATTTTGTTTTGGTCTATTACATAAAATCTGAAATTAATACATTCAAGCCTGTAGTATTTCACTTGAAAAAATAAGGGAAAATTCACAGGGTTTCTGTGGCTTTGCATGGCATCATATTATAGTTTCTTGGCAGTACTAAATGTGTGATACATGGTTAAAGACACCAATTTAGATTGATTATCCTTATTAAAGCCTATTTTGCCTCCTCATCTGCTTCTAACACATTAATGGAAAAATCATGAAATGCGTGTATTTTTATTTCTTCCAGTGTCTCCAAAACCTTGACTTACACATCCGCTTCACTCTTCTCTCTATTCACCGCGCTGTCCCTTTCTGTTTCTGCAGGGGCAATAGAAATTCAAGGAAGAAATACTTAGAGGAGAGCTATCCTATCAAAAAAGCTGAATTTTATCAGAAAACCAAAAAGGCCAGAGAGCAAGAGTGAATGAAAGGTTAGTGGGATGTGAAAGAAATTCAATGTAAAAACTAGAAGGCTGATGAACAAATGGAAAGAGACAACAGGAGAGAGAGAGGAAGGACATGAAGCTGGCCAATGAGATAAAAGATATGAATGCAACATGGAAGTGACAGTTCTGAGGGATGAATCTGGAACGAGGTAGAGGCTCAGATGGTGAGCAAAAGCAGAGGAGACAGGACACACAAACAGAAAGAGGGACACAGAGAGATGAGGTGGTGCTGAGCTGACAATAACATCATTGCTCAGAGTAATCTCTTTAGAGTCTTGAAGGGGGGGCACGGGGTGGGGGGTGGGGTCGAAACAATGCAGAGACAAGAAAGCGAGCAACAGAGAAGATAATCATGGGTACTTGTTTTGTCACGTCTGTTCTTCCACTTCCGCCCAAAGAACCAGCCCAGCGAATTCAACACCAGCAGGACTCCGAACACCACTGTGAAGGCCACAGTCAAATGGGTTGGCAGGCCACTCGGGGCTGGTTGAAAACAAAAACAAAAATATCAGATAGTGCAGAACAAATCAGATTAAAGTGAAGGACATGTGAGGATAAAAACACCTAACTGGTCTTTCAGATGATTTTTAATAATTAAAAACTAGAAGATGATAAAAATAGCTGCTGCTGTTACTGCCACAGAAGGTGCCTGAATAAACGTAATTAACTAAAGGAAAGTAGCTGCTGCTATAACCTGGGTATCTTTACACTCTAAAAATGTAATAAAACGTCTTTAATTTATTGATCTTATTTTTTGTCCCTGAAACTTCTTAATCCAGATAGATTTAGCCTCTTAGATTATATTTAGTTATAGCTTAACATTCCTGAGCTCTTTGATATTTTTGGCATTTTTTTATTTTATTTTTGAAACGTTGGCTGTGTTAATAGAAATTCATGACTGACTAAGTTTGACTAAGACTTTTAGGTAAGGTAAGATAAGGTAAGTTTATTTATATAGCGCTTTTCAGCAACGAGACACTCAAAGCGCTGTACATGCAATTACAATACGATCACAAAGAAAATAAACACAGATACAGACACAGAAAAACAAATCAAATGATAAAATCAAACAACAGAGGTAATTTAAAAAAATAAAAATAAAATACAGAGANCGAGACACTCAAAGCGCTGTACATACAATTACAATACAATCACAAAGAAAATAAACACAGATACAGACACAGAAAAACAAATCAAATGATAAAATCAAACAACAGAGGTAATTTAAAAAAATAAAAATAAAATAAAGAGAATAGAATGATGGACATTTTAAATCACCAATCTGCATATATGGGATGGAACTTTTTTATGAAGACTTTCTAGTTGCTTTGAGAACAAAGTTTAGTCAGTATTATTGCCAATTTGCATATATGGGAAAGGGGAACAAATACTTTTTAGGTTGTTTTTAAAATAAAACAAAAGAGAAACTTCATTCACAAGTATTTAAGGGGTTAAGAATGAAGAAAAATTGCGAATGTTTGTAATGTATAGTGTGGACTAATGTTAATAACGGCATTCATAAAAGGAAATTGGAAAGATTTGAATTGATACATATTATTACAATGGCAATATTTTAAACAGTAGTCAAAGGGATAAATATGTGGAATTTATTTGCAACCAACATTATACAAAAACACAAAAAATGCTGTCCATTTTTGATACACAAACTAATTCCTAATTTACATATGAGATGAGAAAAACTAAAAACAACTTTTGTTCAAGAGAATGAATGAGATTTAAATCACTAAAATGAGTCACAAATATTTGCTGTATGGCAGGAACTAAAGTTAATAATAAAAAAAAAATTTATGTTATTCCATAACATTTATATGGCAATCTTTAAAAGAGATTAAATTTGTCAGTCCAATTATTGCCTATTCTTCGGTCAATATGTTTGTATTTTTATTTTTTAAGTTGCTCACCGTAATTGTTTGTTCTGTTAATTGTAGCTCTAGCTGGGCCTTATGATGCCATGACAAAACTACAAACCCCACTTTACAAACAGGTAATAAGCCCTGTTGAAAGGAAAATAACCCCTGAGCTTCAGCATTCCCACAAACCTGTATAAGAATTTGACAATGACAATGACTTGGCTTCAAATTGTTTAAGTAATTTAAATGATTTATTTTCTGTGACATTATTCACTACCAGCCAGGGTCGTGCAATTAATCTAACTTGTGTTTCAGTTTTAATTTTGGCTCCAAACTATCACAAACACGTTGTAATCCACAAAAAAAACAACTATTGATAAAATTGTTTTATCACATTCTGCAACCTCTATGACTTACACTATGTATAGCATGATGGCAGAGGAACATATTGTAAAATTTATATTTTTTTTTAAGGATGTAGATATAATCTTATGAATGTGTGTTTTCCAGAGAGACTGCACTGATCTCTGCAGCTTTCACTTTATGTCTATTTGATGTGACACTTATTGCTTTTTTTGTTGAAATTAAGTGATATTTCATTTTCTTTAAATGATTTTTGCAGCACTAGTGGCCTTTATTTGTTTTTTCTAAGTAAGCTAACTGCAAAAGGGTGGAGAAAGGGGGAAGACATGCAGCAAAGGTCACATGGGCTGGGAGTCGAACCCACAACAGTTGCATTGAGGACTGAAGTCTCTGAACATGGGTCACGCCCCAGATCTAGTGATGTTTGTTGAATATGAAATATGTTTCTAATGAGCAGTTTAAATTCCACATATTAGATGCTTTTAGTTGAAGAAAAATTACAATATGATAAAACATGGAATAATATAAAGTTAAATGAATATGTTTTTCCAGTCTCTGTGAATAATCATAATATTAAATAACGATCATGATTGTATTTTTTTCATATGGAGCAGCCCTACTACCTGCTCTTTTATCATTGGAAGATGTACATTTTAAGATTTTTGGCTTTTCCTTCAGTCTTAATAAGGTCTTAAAAGAAAATTTACCAAAACCTCCAGAATCACTATCAAACATAATATTTCCTTTCTAAAAGGTTGAGAAGGAAAAACTCACCTAGTGTCTTATCATCCAATAGATCCCCATCCAGTTCTACCTTCCCTATGAAGATAGAGAAAGGATATCAAAAACACACTCATCATAAATATACTGTTGACATCGTTCCTTACTGGATTAAGCTCAGGAGTAACTCCAAACTGACCCGCCGTGGTGATGGTCAGTACTGCACCGTTATCAGCATAGCCACTCTCCCCTATTGCATTGAGGGCATTAACTGAGAAGTTGTAGGTGGTGAGTGGCTGCAGACTGGTAACAGTGAAGGTTGTTGCATCAAGGGGAAAGACATCGACATACATGAAGCTGATGGACTGGTCCCAGTAGTATCTGTCAAAGAAAAAACACTGTCAAAACCAGCTTCTTTGTTCTTGTAATGGTCTCCATCTGTTTGTCTTTACCTTATGCGAAATCTTTGCTGCAAACCCCCATTAAAGCCAGGGATCCATTCTAGAGTGACGGAGTCATGGGTAACTCTGACTAGACCAAACGATGAAGGTGGATCTGGGTGATCTGAGTGTGAAAAGGACAGAAAATGAGCCTAGAGAGCAAAAGTGTTGTCTGTGCAACACCTGGACACTTTCACACTGCAGTGAGCTCTTTGACAAGACTAGTTGCTACAGACTAAAATAGCACATGCCAATCTACTGCCCACAGGGTTGTGCCTTCCATAATGATACCTCTTCGTTTCATATAGAGAAGTTGTAAATTGGCAAAATGATCGTGTAGAGCTGTTGTTTTTCTTAATTGGAATGTCTTTTATGTCTGACAACAGCCATGTCTGAAAGCACAGAAGGTTTAAAATGGCTGGTAAAATCTGATACCAGAAGGAAATAATATCTGACCTCTGGGTGGATGATTAAATGTCAAATGACTGTATGATTTCAGCTGGTGACCACAATATTAGTCATCTAACCATCCATATTTCAATAATTGTTGAAGAGTAACAGGGAGGCTAGTGCCTACACTTAGCAGCAAAAATGTATTAAAAAATGTAAAACATATTACTGCTAATACAGTGCCTTGCAAAAGTATTAATACTAATACTACCGCGTTTGGTCTCTTTATAGTCAAACCTGAATGTATTATCTTGGGATTATATGTGTCCAACTGTCGATGAAAGAAAAATGATGCATAGTCTCACATTTTTTTCAAATAAAAGTGCAAATTTTGCATTTGTATTCAGCTCCTTTGATTCTAAACCCCTACAATAGCTTCCTGTGCAAATTCCTTCAAATGTTAATTAATTAGGAAACTGGAATTTGGGGTAAAAATTTATCTCATTATAAATAGGCCTTGAAGGCCAGAGAACATTTATGAAGAAGCATAATGAAGAATATCAAAATATTGGACATCTCGGGCAACACAGTTCAATCCATCAGCTGAAAAGTGCAAGCCTACCTAAACTGCCATGCTGAGAAGCATGGCATTAAGAGACGCTGTCAAAAGGCCCATGGCATCTCTAAAGAAGCTCCGAAGATCCACAGCTCAGGTGGGAGATTATTTTGACACAACATCTATTAGTCATGCACTACAGTCTGGTATTTACGGAAGGGTGGCAGGATTGTTGAAAAAAAAGCCAATATCTCTTCTGTTTTGCATAAGAAATGTAGAAGACACATCAAACATGTGGAGGTAAGGACTCTGGTTAGGTGAAACCAAACTCCAACTTTTTCGACATATGCACAATGCTGTATGTGCAAGAAAACTAACATGCTGAACACTCCACCCCCACCCTGAAACATTTTGGTGGCAAAATCATGCTGTGGGGATGCTTTTTTTTCAGCAAGGACAAGAAACCTGATCAAACCTGAACAACAACAACCAGAGCAAGCAGTTCTTTTCGAGGATTTATTTCTTTCCACCAATAGAATGTAAAATCAGAATCAGAATCAGCTACAAGTCTTCGGAACAATCTCCGAGCAGCCACTAGGGTAAGAGATGAACTCTAGAGTGGTTGGAAATGCAAACTCCATGCAGAAAGACCCCTGGGCTGGAGTTGAACCTTGGACCTTCTTGCTGCAAGGCAACAGTGCAACAAACTTCAACTGTGCCACTGTGCAGCCCTGATACATGCTGAAATTAAAGTATTTCTCAAAAAGAATTTTTCGTTTTTTTAGGAATTTGTTTCTCAAAAAAACCCATTAAACTTGAATGAAGGACTACAAAGGGCAAAAGCCTTGGACGACTACTCTAATAACACACAAGCATAGGCAATAGGACACTGCTCTTTGATTAATTCAGTATCAATATTTAGAGCGATGATCAGAGGATGCTACTTAGACATTAGTATTATACAATTAACTGCTTCATTCAGGTTTTTGAAAGCAAGGTGGACTGTTATGCATTTGGAGCATAAGAACCAGTCATTTTGAACAGGGGGAGAAGTCAAGGTGACATAGAAGAGAGGTAGTTGAGTGCTAATTTCTACAATCAGTTCAACTCAAAGAAGGCAAAGAGGCCGCTTAAAATTAAATATGCTGAAAAAATTAAACAGAAAGTGTGTTTCTACCAGCCCAAAGTAATAAAGAAGCATTTAAATTTGACTGCATCAAATTAATTATGTTAATTCACACATAAAAGAAGAAAAAAATATATGAAATAAAACAGGGCCAGTATTGGACGGTGATTCAAAGTTTTTATAGTAAACATTAAATGTGTCCATCAGTGCTGCTGGCATTGGCTGTGAGCTGGACTTGGTTGATTAGACCGATAGTGAGCAGATGCATTCATAGCTCGAGGGTGGAAAAGTCTGAGTATGCCAGGAGAGTAAAGCTTATCACTGCAACTCTTATCTGTGGAGGAAGCAAAATCGTGCTGCGGGCTAAATGATAAGGTAGTGATGGAGGAATAAAATAAGGTCTAGCTCTTAAGAACAACAACTCTCTATGCAGTTTACAGAATCATCATGGCATTGTGATGATTCTCCAAAATTTTTCTGATGTATCTGAAAAGGTTGGATAGAATTTGGACCAGATGTCACAGATTCAGGTTAATTTAACTGTATCCAAATAAGAACAGAAGGAAACATGCATGCTTCCATGCCAAGTGTGTGATATGTATAATCCCTACCCAGTGTGTGCCATAAAAAACTGACTTTGATCATTTGCCATTAAAAAAAAAACATCATGGGAGATTTTTTTTGGTCCACTAGGGGGTACATTTACAACAACAAAAAGACAGTGGGTGGAGATGGATGTCTAAGATGGTCGATAACCAATACAGCAGTTTGGTGCAGTCCTCTGTCTCTTGGTATTTGTTCTATCAATCTCTTAGCAGCCTCGTTTGCATGTTTGCGAGAACAATGAGTCTCAGGCATATGGTTTATGTTGGCTATATAACTAAACTGAAGGAAGTGTTTATAGAATCATGAAATTACTGCACATTATAAAATAAATTGGTTGAAATAACCCCGTCTCTACAAACTCAAAACACTGTGAACTAGTTTCTTTATGCTCTCTTGAAATGTGAAACATTTGGCACAGCTATTTTTTATTTTTTTTTTCTCCATTTTTCAGGTCACCAAGAAAGAATAGTGCTGGAATCACAGTCACCGAGAGACACACGCCCATGTGCACTTTAAATGGAAAGGGATGCATATGCAATACTTGTGCTGACGAGCTGGATGTCTAGCTTGTCGTCCCCAAGTGAGTTGCGAGCGGTGCAGCTGAAGAAAGCGTAGTCCAGAATGGCGCTCACATTTACCACTCGCAGTGTGCTGGTGTGGAAGTAACCCTCCCTCGCTGTCCTCTCCTCATACCTGCGGGATGAAGATTTATGGCGCACAGATAAGAAAAAGGATAAACACTGTGCAGACATTAAAGCTTGCTGAAATAACTATAAAGAGTAAAAACAAATAAAAAGAAAGAGTAAAAATCTGAAATGTGATTTGCATGTGTATATGCAGACTCCCTGAGCAGATGCTTTGTTCACTAATGTTCTCTAACAAACGTCTTTTACAGAACCGCAGTATTTTTACTGAGAATAAATCATACATGAACTGGGATTGAATTTCACAATTAAGTAACTACTGAAAGGAATTGGTGGCACATCATTTCATTTTGGAGGGTATTAGAGTAAAATGAGCTCTTTACAATTGCACTCCACAATATTCAGATTTTTATATGTAAAAAGAAATTAAAACTATGTATCCTTTTCCTTCCACTTCATAATTACATGGTGCTCTGTGTTGGTCTATGACAAAGCCACAGTGCAACACACTGAAGTTTGTGTTTTTGACATGAAAGTCTAAGTGCAACTAACACTTGCAAAGCGCTGTAAATCTAACTTGGGCTTCAGAATGAAGTATGAACGGAAAACTAAATCCCTTCCTGACCTGGGGTTTGCCAAATCTATGAGCATCCCTTTTTTTTCCCAGGTGAAGTCTACACGAGGAATGCCCTCTGCCTGACACACCAACTCAGCTGTTGTAGTACCATCCCCTCGACTGGCAACCTTCCTCCATTGGGGTCCTTTTCGAAGCTTCGGTGTGACTACACACAGAAGGACAGATGGGAGAAGGTATTCAGAAACCACAAATGCTGTTTTTTTTATGTCTACACAAAGAAATCATAGAAGTCTATTTAATGTTTGGTTTGCCTCTTAAGCTGAAAAAAACAACAATGCCAAACTCACATTGGACTACCAGCTGCATTTCCACACTGGCAGGGAGTGCTATGCCATTGCTGGCCATACACTGGTAAAAACCAGCATGAGCCCGAGTCACATTATGAATGGTCAGAATGCTTGATTCATCTTCCTGGAGCTCCTCTCCTATCTCTACCTCTTCCTCTCCCTGTGGGAGACAGAGTGAGGGGAAATAAGCAAAAGACAACTGCTATCACTCAGTACCTTCGATCCTCTCTCTGTGAGATGGTGTGCTAACTGTCTTACCACACAAAGCAAGACAGGCAGCCAGACATCATCACACGATGGTTGCATGGGAAGGATGTTTAATAGAACATGCTGAGAGGACAAAGAAGAATAACACCAAAGGCTGCAGAGCCTCAAGACACAAGAAAGGCATGGGCAATAAAAGCAGAGGGAAAAAACATGCACTCGACTGCCAGGGGGCGGGTTGGACCACGGAGAGCATCAGCAAATAGAGAGGCCACGCCACATTGACAAATGTGCCCTTTGGTCACAAAGCAGTAATGAAAGCTATTTTTCTGGATTTGGGGTGAGTCTGAAACAAGGAGACATGGAGTCGAAGGATAGTTAGAGCCAGTGAATTATGGTGCATCTGTGCATTTAGAAAGCCCAATAATAAATGGTAAGAACAGAGAAAATAACACAGAGGAAGTCAGATAGGGAAAATAGATTCTCGGCCTTCACTATTGCTGCTCCTGGTGACTGTGTATGTGTGTGTGTGTGTGTGTGTAGATGTGTGTGCAGGTGTGTGTGTGTGCTTGCTGTAGCACTCACCAGCCATTTCCAAGAGAACATGCCAGGAATAATGGGGTTGGCATCTGCCACACATATCAGGTCTGCTGTTCCCCCCAGGTTAACAAACACAGGGTCTTTCTCTGCTTTGACACTGGGAGCATCTGAGTGTAAGGAAAGAGGAAAATACTGATGCAGAAGTAAAGTCAGCCTGAGACAAGTCATCCATAAAAAAAGTCATGTTGATTTATGATAATTACACTTTCACTTGTTTGACTTTGACAGTGTTCATAACCCTTAGAATTCAATACTATTAACTTCTTTCTATACTGAAGAAAAGACGGCAAATTAAAAACTGGTTATTTGACCCACGAAACCCTCTAATGAGAGCACATCCCCATTCAGATTATGGCAGAGTGACCAGTTTGCCCTCCTTTGCTTCCCTCTCTCTATCCATCTACATATCAGTGAATCTCTTTTCCTAGTCAAAGAGTCCTCACTTCTTTTCTTTGTTAGCCTCATAAGCCATTTACACTTCCCGTGGGTGCCATGTACATGCAACAGTAAGGCCATTAGTGCCAACTTATCTGAACCTATGTTCCCTCTTGAAGAACAGTGGCAAGAAACACTAGCAAGACACAGACCTCTGGGTTGGTAGTACCCACTCGTGTTGGTCTATTAACATGGACCGACATTGTTAAGTGGGATAGACTGCCACACTTAAAAGCTACTACAATCCTCCATACATAATGAATATCTACAACTGTCAAGCCCAGTCAGTGCAAGATGGCAGAATCCATTAGTCGTGTACCATGGGCTTTAGTGAATGAGACAGACCTACATTTTTAGCGGTAGCATTATTAAATCATTACTATCGAGGCAGAGGGCCTGGAGCTTGAGGCTGGGCCTAAGGCAGCGGAGGAAATGGATGGCCTTGCATGGAGGCCTAATGAAGGTTTTTTTGAGGATGAACATCAAAGCCCTTTTGGTTGTCTGATAGTCTGCACCTTTAAACATATTTAAAATTGCGCTATTAGCAACCAACATAGGACTTCACTGGACTGCATGGACAATTATTCAAAAACAAACAAAAAAAAAAATTGGAGAAGACTAAAGTAAATAAGTCCATTTGTAGGCCACTTTGTATCCAGGAAGACTGGCTCAGAGTAGTAAGGCCAGGTGCAGAATCTGAGATGCGAGAGCTGCCTTTGGACCATTTCAATATTTATGCCTGAAACAGTCTTTACCAATCTGAAGCAAAAAACATGTGTTTTTCAACATGCAAACAAACTGCAAGATAGGAAACAATGAGGCAGTAGCTTGAGATCAGAGATGGGAATAGAAAAATGGTGAAAATTAAACCAAATGGTCAAATATATTATTATCAAGCGGACTTTTAAAACTAGAAACCTGAAAAGCAAATATTGCATCCAAACTGTCCATTGATACTATGACAGAAGTTTAATATACACTCACCGGCCACTTTATTAGGTACACATGTCCAACCATGTCCATGCTCGTTAATGCAAATGTCTAATCAGCCAATTACATTGCAGCAACTCAATGCATTTAGGCATGTAGACATGGTCAAGACGATCTGCTGCAGTTCAAACCGAGCATCAGAATGGGGAAGAAAGGTGATTTAAGTGACTTTGAACGTGGCATGGTTGTTGGTGCCAGACAGGCTGGTCTGAGTATTTCAGAAACTGCTGATCTACTGGGATTTTCACGCACTACCATCTCCAGGGTTTAAAGAGAATGGTCTGAAAAAGAGAAAGTATCCAGTGAGCGGCGGTTCTGTGGGCGCAAATGCTTTGTTGATGCCAGAGGTCAGAAGAGAATGGCCAGACTGGTTCGAGTTGATAGAAAGGCAACAGTAACTCAAATAATCACTCATTACAAGGTATGCAGAAGAGCATCTCTGAATGCACAACACGTCGAACCTTGAGGCGGATGGGCTACAGCAGCAGAAGGCCACTCCTGTCAGCTAAGAACAGGAAACTGCGGCTACAATTCACACAGGCTCACCAAAATTAGACAATAGAAGATTGGAAAAACGTTGCCTGGTCTGATGAGTCTCAATTTCTGCTGCGACATTCGGATGGTAGGGTCAGAATTTGGCGTCAACAACATGAAAGCATGGATCCATCCTGCCTTGTATCAACGGTTCAGGCTGGTGGTGGTGGTGTAATGGTGTGGGGGATATTTTCTTGGCACACTTTGGGCCCTTTAGTACCAATTGAGCATCATGTCAATGTCACAGCCTACCTGAGTATTGTTGCTGACCATGTCCATCCCTTTATGACCACAGTGTAGCTATCTGATGGTTACTTCCAGCAGGATAACGCGCCATGTCATAAAGCACAAATCATCTCAGACTGGTTTCTTGAACATGACAATGAGTTCACTGTACTCAAATGGCCTCCACAGTCACCAGATCTCAATCCAATAGAGCACCTTTGGGATGTGGTGGAACGGGAGATTGGCATCATGGACGTGCAGCCGACAAATCTGCAGCATCTGTGTGATGCGGTCATGTCAATATGGACCAAACTCTCTGAAAAATGTTTCCAGTACCTTGTTGAATCTATGCCACGAAGGATTAAGGCAGTTCTGAAGGCAAAAGGGGGTCCAACCCGGTACTAGCAAGGTGTACCTAATAAAGTGGCCAGTGAGTGTATTACATATATTATTAGGATCTGTTTATGCCCTCAATATGCAGTGTCTTACAAAGAACATCCAGCTTGACAGTGGTTTGGTTGACACCTTCATCATTTTCACATTTGATAGTGTAAACTCCGGCATCCTTCCTCGTCACATTCCTAATCTCCAGAGAGTGGTCATCTGACCACTGGTGGCGCAGATCTTCCCCTTAAGAACAAAGACAAGCAGACACATACATACATGCAAACCAATAGTAAATTAGGTATTCATTACATGCTCATCAACAGAATATCCTCTGGCCACTGGTCTATAATGACATCTAATCCTGCATTATTGATTGGCCTGGCTAGATTTGATTGGCCTGGCTAGATTCCCACTTAAGCCGGCAGGTGTGCGAGGGAGACCCTCTGTACCACAGAGTAATGTAATGTAAAATGTAATATATGTTATTTTTTTATTATTCTCACTTGAAAAATAAAGTCATTTCATGTGGTGGGCTGCATATAATGGAAGTAGCAGAGCTAACAAAAATGGAGTGTGTGCAGCTGGGCTCTGATGACATCAACCTGGAGAGAAAGACAGGTTTAAAGCCATTGTGTTGTATTCAGGGAGACAGCAATCCTCATTTAGAGTGCATATATTAGAACTGTAATGAGAATCACATTTGGCAGGGTCCCATGCTGGCTAACCTGCTATGTTTTATTCAGACCCTAAATGGCAGAGCTGAGTGCTTACTTGCTGGCTCAGCTCAACTAGGACCTAGTTTATAGAGCCATCACACAGCTCTGGATCACCTTTGACCAGCATCTGCCTGCGGTGCAGCCAAATGCAGGACAGCACCTCGGGATTAGCTGAGACCATCAGGGGGATGGTTGCGGCTTCCTCCTCCACCACCTGGACTTCTGTTGTCTGCTCGGGACTGAATTCAGGTGGATCTGATATAGAAGCAGCAAAGAATACATATTCCATTGAATTTATGCAAACATTACATGCACAGAGGAATAAATACAAGGTCATGTCAACAGGAGTGATAAGATCCAACACGAGCAAGTACAAAAGCCCACAAAACACACTGAGCACGAAGGCACATAGAGACACTAATGAGAGTCACACCAGTAAAAAATCAGCATCCCACCAATAATTCCAGATCTAACCAACTTCAACATTTTGACAATGGGGAGTGAGGCAGCGCAGGAGGGAGAGGGACAGGCATTAAAACAACGCCTGACAGTACTGTTGTCCAAATGGAGAGCTGCACAAACACACAGTGACATTCCTTCATGCTCATACACAGCACCAAGCTTTGAAGCAGCGGCTGGCTGCTGCCTGTGAAATGGCATCAAAGGCAAACATGGCCATGCAGCAAAGCAAATGTACAATGAGAACACAACAAAGGTTTGTTGTAAAAAAAAAATAAAAATAAATACTGCAAAAACATTCTGGCGATGTAGATTTCATTGTGTTGTTAGGGATTTGTATTTTCAAAATTAGGTACACATCATTGCTTGGTTATGCACGTGATACAAACAACTAATAAAAACAATGTTTTAATCCTCTCTTACTTACACAGAACATTAAGTTGGTAAAATGTGTTAGTTCCCTCTTCCAACACAGGGCTGTAGGCCTGACAGATCACCTTCTGGTTGTGGTGGTGTGAACTCAGATTCAGGTATAGCCTACTGACCACAGAAACACCCCCGAACAGAGCCGTCTTAGGTGTCTCCTCAACTCCCTGGAACCTAGAAGCAGACAGAAAAACACAAATATGAAACAATTTTAAATCTACATATGCACACTGCTTGACATATCTGAGAAGATACACATCTGTCATTCTATCTCATTTTAATTAGTCAAAGTTGGTTATATCCTTGCAAATGAAGTAGTGGCAAGGTGCTAAATACAATGTATTTTTTTGTGTGTGTGTTTCACCAATTTGCGCTCTTTGTTAAAGCAAACCTCATTGAGCCCATATTCCAGGAGACGTCAGACTTTGGGTTGCTGCTCCCAGAAAAGCACTCCAGTTTGACCTCCTGTCCTTGGTGAAGCACTTCTTGTTTGGCTGTAATCTTCATACTCACTGCTGTAACTGGACAAGCAAGAAAAAACAACCATTTGAAAAACTTTCCTGTTTGATTAAAATAGAGTTCGAGTGGCATGTGTTGTCCTGAACTATATCTGTAGGTATTCTTTCATAGGCTTAATCTGCTGGAGGACATCCTGACTACGTTCCATCACACCGATTTTTTCTCCTGCTTTTCTCTCTTAACATATTATTTGTACTTCTTGCTCGCAATAACTTTGGGTTGTATTTCTGTTTTATTTTTCACAGAAATCCCTCCAGGCTCCATAATCACATGTTTAGGTGTGTTTCTTTTCTAGACACAGCCATAGTTAGGACTACTTCCATTTGTTTGGGTTTTTTGTGCAGCTCCTTTCTATCCTTAGTGACTTGCTGACCCCCTGTTGGATGCGGCAGATGACCACTTTCTTCAAGCCTGGTTCTGTTGGAGGTTTCTTCCCATTAAAAGAAAGTGCTCCACTGTTGGCACGTTTACTCAGGAGAAGGGATTCTTGCAGAGTCAATGACTTGTTTCTACTCTACGTTTGTCTATTACATAACATGCCGGATTTGGAAATGCTGGCAGCCTATCAGAAATAAGTTAACTTTTCAATCTACATTCTTTTGGGAATACAAAGACTGTCGCTTTATATGATAATGCCAGCCATGCTAATCACTGATATAAGAAGACAGTTGAAAATGTCAACTCCAATTATTTAGACTTTGTTTTAAAACATAATTAGAAATAACCTATGTTGCTTGGAGTGCTCTCTCACACATACGACATTTCCTCTACTCCTAATGCATATAATTAATGACCACTCACAGCAGGAAGTTAGATAAAAAACATTTTAAATGCTGTTCTCATATAGTATCATAAAGTTCTTAAAGAAAAATTGGAACAGGCTAAAATCAGAACTGGCCAAAATCTATGTATAAGTTCATGTGAATTCGACCTGTTTGCCTTGAAATAACAGTTATGGATTGGCGCTGTGTAAATATCCTGAGATGAATTGACTATCTGAACATGTCCACATGAGAAATATAAAAGCTACCGTTACATATCACTATATTCCAATGTACATCACATTAATTTATCATATATTGATATCAATAGTACATCTCCCGGCTGACTTTGACAGGAAAAAAGGTCATACAGTGATCATGCATTACGGCTGCAGTCTTACTCACAGTGAACTAGGAGCTTAGTTTGTGCAGAGATTGTTGTCTTTGCCTCATTTGTGGCATCACAGCGGTAAACAGCCTGGTTGTCACTCGCTGTCAGAAGCAGGTTGAGCACCCGAGTTACAACCATATGAGAGGACGTCTGTGGCTGTGCAATTGAAGCTCCTTTTTCATTCTAAAACACAAATGGTAGAGATTAGTTGGCATTTCTGCTTAGGCTACAGTAAAAATTATATAAGGTAAGACTACACCTTAAACCAGGTGAGTTTTGCAGGAGGATTCCCTCCAGTTGAGTGGCAAACAAGCAAGACCCTGGTGCCTGCGCGAAGGGGGACATCCTCAGGCGGCGAATCAATAAAGACTTTCTGAGGGGGATCTGTTCTCAAAGAGTGGAAGTTTAGAAATTTTGTGTCACAATCTTTCACAAATGTATGTGTATGTTGTTTTCTGTGAATGTTCAGCACCTGCTCAACTCCATTTTATTAAAAAAAGGGGTTTTAACACAAAGTATCAGAGTGATCTGAATAATTTTCCTGCTCGTTATATAGGAATAGTTTGGAATAAACTCCACTAAAAGTGGAGGCCTAATGAACAATGGTAGAGCTTTCTGTTTGTGCTACTCTTTATTCTCTTGTTGCTCCAGGGCTAAGTTACTAAGTTTGGGTGTAAACCTCCTGTTCTTACAGATTTCACAGAGAAACAAGTGCTGCTTTTCTTGCATCTTCTCCACAATAGCTACGATGAAATGTTTAGTTTTTTCTTGCTGTTTGTCCGATCTAAACCCTTGGGATGTGTGACAGCTGTGTTTAAGTCACAAATTCGATTGTAAGTGCCTTAAAAAAGCAACATTATTTATACTCTGCGCCTCAGGGAGTGTGCTGCAAATTACACAGAGTAAGTCCAAATTAAATATAGGAGCATTTTGAAAAACTGGGTAATTTTACTTAATGAGCTGACAAAAAGGAATCAAAATCTAGCCTAAAAATCTGTACAGAATGCTTTAATTCTAGCAGAAGGACGAAAAAGCTGATTACAATGATAACATTCTGTATAAGCTAATATTATTTTCTGTGAATTTCATTGAATTGATTACACTATATATAAGATCCTTCTTCTGTCTGTTTTCTTTAAATACTGTGTATAATAATATTGTTTTGTTTGAGCCCTCTGGAATATTTTCAGATTGACACTTGTCCCTCAGATGCATCTTCAACTGCTATTAATCAGTAATTGACATGAACATGGCCAGCAAGTTCAGTTTAGAACGTTTTATCAGGTGCTACGATAGGGCGATAATTCAAAAATGCCATTCAAAAATTCACTTTGCAAAAAGATGCCCTAAAACAACCAGAAGTGTAGTAGTTTAATCTTTGTATAAAACTTTTGTATCTCAATGGAAATGTATACTGTGGTCAGCCGAAACAGTATTGCAGATCGGAAATAATGGATGAGTCCAAAATGATCATGGGTGGTGTTGGCACGGATGGAAAAGCCCATTTGCCCATGGCAGCAACAATACAGAACATACATTGAGCTTTCATAGTGCAGTGCATTGCAAAAAATATTGACAACATTTGACTTTTGTCACATTATAAAAAGTAACATGTATTTCTAATGTATTTATAAACTGTATTTATTGTATTTTATGTGACATATCAATATAAAATGGTGCATAATTGTGAAGTGAGAGAAAATTAATACAATATTTTCAAATTTTTTTTTTACAAATAGAAGTTTGAAAAGTGTGATTTGCACTTACCCCCTTTACTGATACCCCTAAATACAATTAAGCTTCCTAAAGTCAATACTTAGCCCAAATTTCCTTTGCTTTAATAACAGCTGTAGATCTTGTGGGGGTTTGTTTCCACAGCCTTTGAAAATCTACAGACTAAACACCATGTTAAATTGTAAGGATGGTGTGTTCAAAGAGCTATGCAATGTTGGATTGCTTCTGTACTACAGATGTTAAATGTAAGTCAAAAAGTTAAAGTTTGGTGTCAACTAAACCAGAGCACTTTCCACATGTTTGCAGCATCCCGTATATGGCTTGTGGCAAACTACAAACAGAACTTCTCATGGCTTTCTTTCAACAATGTTTTTTTATGGAAGAGGGTTTCCCCCTATAAAGATGACATTTGTACTACAGATCTTTCCCCCAACAAAGCTGTAGATCAATGCATCTTCTTCAGAGTTATTCTAAATAATGCTGTCTTGGTGACACGTCAGTTTAGATGGATGGCTTTGTCTGGGTTGTTTTGCAGTTGTACAGACCTCTCTTTATTTAATAATGGACTGAACCATGGTTTGTTTAATGACACTAATATTGGTTGACTTCTGAAGGTTTTTGGTTGCACTAGATTTTATTTACGGGTATCAGAGTAAAGATGTTTCAATAGAAATGCACACAACACTTCAGATTTTCAATATTTATATTTTCTATATTTGTGTTGGTCACATAAAATCAAATTGTAATACATTAAATTGTGGTTGTAACAAAGGTGAAAAAAGTACAAAGGGTATGGATACTTTTGCAAGGCATTGTATGCTGCTTATCAGATGTCATTTTTTCCATGTAAGCTTCAACAAAGCAATGGAAAACAACGTTTTTTACAAATTAGTGTAGAGTCAAACTGGACTGAGCTTTAGGCATTCCTGACCTATCCTCTATGGAACGCCAAAGTCTTCAAAATTAAATAAATAAATGAAACATTATGAAATAAGTATCTACATAAATATGATTTAATGTGAGAATGAAATTGTGAAATAATTTAATGCATATTAAATTCTCAGGTCATTATTATATATTCCATTTTCCATTAAAATTCAGCTTTGTAAAACAAAATAATTTTCATATAACATTTTTACCAAATAATTGAAATTATTGTTGAGGCTATTGTGACAGTAATTCCAGCACGTTTTTTTTTTTTTTTTTAAATGTCATTTTTAAAAGTCAACTTTTATTTCAAAAAGCTAGCTTTTATTTTATAGGTGTGATTTTTCCCCATAGCCTATTTATTTCATAATGCCACTTTACAACTGAATGACTGTGGGGCCAATCAGCGTCAACGGGCTGGACCTGCATCTTCATTGGCTGAGCCTTACATAAGGATTAGTTTCCTGTGTACCTGCTCCCTGAACAGCTACTGCCAGCTCAAGGTTTAGGAAGGATAGTGGAGTCTCAGGAACTTCATTCAGCTCCGATTACCTTAGCAGATCGAACTGAGGGGAATAATTCATCATATGATGCCATTTTGAGTTCTTTGGATGACATGGACTATGCAGAGCACAGCACTCAAGACTTTAGTGCTGTCTGGCATAATCATCGGGGTTATTGCTGTTATGTTTTCTGTGTCACCCAGCACAGTTCACTGCAGTCAAGTGAGTCAACAGTCATGTCAGCCGACATTAGCTCTCTTTGAAAGATTAGCTTTGCGCGTGCAAGGTACATTACGGTAACACAGCAGGCCAAACGCCAATCCAGGAAACGATTGAGAAATTAAGAGGAAAACAGAAAAGTAACCTTCAGAACATTTATATTAATAACATATTTACAGCCTTCAAATACATGTTTATGTAAGAAATATATATTTAATAATTTTACTGTAGATTTTTGGAGAAATAACCTACTAATGCTTATCTGTTATATACTTTTGAGTCACTTTCAGCAATTTATTTCTCTAGAATCATGAGAGGTGACAATACAGTCTCTCCAGATTATGTCAGAGGCTCATCTATACTAGTGTTTCCCAACCCTGCTCCTCAAGTACCCCTGCCCAACATGTTTACGATGTGGGTCTGTTCCAGTACACCAGATTTATATGATTGCATGACCTCCTCAGCAGCCATCAGGACTGCAAAAACCTGATAATCACTTTCATTTAAGTCAGGTGTAAGAAGCACCTGACTTTTCTCAACCCTGCTTGAGGAGCAGGGTTGGGAACACTGATCTATACTGTAACCAGAGTACTTTAGAATGCATATACTGGATATTTTTCATTTTTGTAAAATTAATAAGTATGTTTGATGTCCAGGGTTAAAGGCAAATAACATCATTCATTATACAACATGTATTTTATTCAACATAGCTTTTAATATTAAACAACTTTGCAAACAATTTTTTAAAGATAAACGGAGATTTAAAAAAAGGAGCAACAGTTATCAAACCAATAAATGATCTAAATCTAACTTGGAAAAAAGAATGCAACAACTTCAAAACCTAATAACAATGAATACTTTTATCAGTGACACAACAAGCACTCCCACACTGTTCTCATCCATTCTAGCATTTCTGCAGGATCCATGCATACATTGCAAATAGTTCACCGATTGCATGAGTCACACTGAATCTGTAAATATCCCACACAAATGTTAAGTCAATCAGCAGTATCTGTATTATGTCATGTTAATATTCATTGTACGTTTCTTTATGGTCATTTTATAGGTGTGTCCACTCTCTAACACAAATCTTTGCTTGTGGTAGGTATCAGCCTCCCAGCAACCCTGCACAGATTCATGTTATAGATCAAATATCGATGGTGTTTCACTTTATGTTTATGATAAATAAACCTTTATTATATATTACCCCAAAAATACTATGGGTTCTCCACGGCATTGTGTGATGTGTTACCCCAACCCCTTCCGTCTTTTCATGTAATTCTCCTCTTACATCATGCTGAGCTTGATCATCTGTACATTTCTACAGGCAGAATTAGGTTGTGAGACAAACTTTCATATGATTTACAAAGATTTAGTGGTCTATGTCTATATTAAAGCATTGTAAGATTCTCAGACCTGTTATTTCTCCGAATCTCTACAGTGAAATATGAAATATTAATTCTGGTTATAGTATACAGGGGTTGGACAATGAAACTGAAACACCTGGTTTTAGACCACGAATTGACGCTGTATTGGCCGCAAAAGGAGGGCCTCCTTTTGCGGCCAATACAGCATCAATAGGAATGACATATACAAGTCCTGCACAGTGGTCAGAGGGATTTTAAGCCATTCTTCTTGCAGGATAGTGGCCAGGTCACTACGTGATACTGGTGGAGGAAAAGGTTTCCTGACTCGCTCCTCCAAAAC
>JAHUTJ010074545.1:0-27244 GCA_036250325.1 Characodon lateralis
AAATTGTAAATTTGTATATTCTGTAATGCAAAAACAGAACAAAAGAGCAAAGTGTACCGGAGTCAAATTCCTTGTTTGTATGCACGAACTTGGCAATAAAGCTGATTCTGATTCTGATTCTGAAAATATAGCTGTGTATGTTAAGCTACTCCTTAAGCTTAGCTATTTTAGGTGTGCTTCTGTATACTAAGTTATAGTTCAAGTTTAGCTATTGTAAGATGAGATTTCTTTAAATAAATAAATAAATAAATAAATATGACTCATCCTACATCAGCTAGACATGGTTCAGTGGGTTAAATTATTGTTCAAAGTAGTTATTGTTCAAGCTGTGCTTAGCCTTGCCAATCCATGCTAAGCTATATGTTGAGGCTAGTAACGTTACACATGTTTTTCTGTTTGGTACGTTATCGTTCAAGATAACTGTTAGCTGTACATTTGTATGCAAAACTGTGGTAGTGTTTGCATGAATCAAACTCTTTGTATATGTTAGCATAAATCTGATATGGAACCAATCCTGTCAGCTCACTTTGTTTTTATTGTCCTGTATTAAAAATTAGTCCTCCAAATGACCAACATCTAAGTCAGCTTTTCAGTCTTTTGTGCTTTAGGCAGGATCTTACTTTTTCATTAACATCAAGGCCTTTCAGGTGCTTTCAGGGCCATGCATGAACCTGCCTGACAAACCTTTCTCCTTGCCTTCATTTTATTTTTTGCTCTCATTTTATACTTGCCCTCTACATTTTTATGCATTTATTTGACTTTTCAGGCTGGGTTGTTGTTTCTAATAGAAATGTACATTTTAATATAATTCACTACTCTTAATGCCAGACAAATTCCGCAACTCTCTTAACATCTTGTTTTGTGTATATTTTTTCAGAATGAACCTACATTTTTAATGTAAAAAAGGCTCTTTGGAAATCAGTATTTGAATCAAATCAGCATTCGAAAGAGGTGCACAAGTTCAAGAACGATGCTGGAATGTGTATGGACCAGTTTTTAAAAAGCAAAAGGCAGGAGTGATCGTGGATTCAGCAGTAATGACTTTGACTGGACCATTCAAAACCTCACCGGTATTTTGCCAAAATAAATGAACACATGATATCTAATAAGTGCTATGTGAATGTAAACTTGATATGCACGAGGGTTGAAATATAACAGAGAAATAATGTCTATATAGGGAAACACTTTGGGAGGATTGGTTCACTGTGTACATTTTCAAAAACAAATACACAGAAGGATATACACAGATGCTTGCTTAACAAACTTGATAAGACCTTTACTAGGAAGCAGCCCTGAATTCAAATAATAGCTCAAAGCGACCCAACTGCCCTTTGAAAACAGCTAAAGACGGGAGAAGAGATGACAACGGGTGATAACTTGATGCATGATGCTGCTGCTGCTGCTGTGAGCTTTAAATGTCGTATCTAAATTCATACACAATGACAGTACCTCTCCCCGACCATGCCACATTTATCATTTTTTGTTCAGCGCCTGGCAGATAATGGACAAAAGAAAATCAATAAGTAAGAAAATCTTGCTGAAAGAACCATGAGTTGATAGCTGTGAGCACTGATGAATGAGACGTATGCTCAGGCATACTATATGGATAATGTGAAGAACTGTTGTTGAACGAGTATTGTTCTGCTTGCAAATGCAGCATTCAATTAAACACAGGTTTGTAAAAGCATACATAGCTCTTTGCTTATTCCAATACCATTTGAAGATTTTTATTGTCTTTGTTGTAGTACATTCATGGTTTTAGTGTGAAACTTTTAGAATGCTCCATGTTCCTGCACTAGTACAGTCTACAACATCTTCAGTGTTTCACAATTATCCATTGATTCTCCCATCAGCTCTGACCAGCTTCCATGCCCAAGCTAAAGAAAATCTTGGACATGAAAGCTTTTGTTCTGGCTTTCTTTTAATAATAACTGTGCTTTTGCTGCTTCCCCGTTAGGTCCAGATTTATGGAGTGCAATGCAAACAGTTTATTCTCGACCTGTCTGCTGTGTTCCTTGGTCTCATGATGCAGTCTTTTCTCTCGTGTTTTCTAACAAAAATATGGGGGGATTAAAAGTATCTTTTGAGAATAATCTTTTAACAGGTATTAACCATACTTTCATTAAGTCCACAATTATGTAATGAAAATGCTTTTGCTTTGGTCTGATGTAATGCTCTAATCTTAAATGTCATGTTTTCAATAGCTGTAAGTAGAAAATCAGCATAATTATCAGAAAAAAAGTCTGTATAATGAATCTATGTATTGTGTTTCACTTAGTAAACTGAGTTACTGAAATAAATGAAGGTTTTAATAATATTCAGGTCACACTTACCACAGGTATCAAAGTTTAGTCAACTGACAACAGAGTATTCAAATGAAACTATCTTACCCCAGCCAAATCAAATTGATCACATTTCTTGTAATTGTGGCAACATAAAAACATGTAAACTTGAAATAGAGAAACCGATTTTTTTTCATTATGTTCAACATCTAGCTTCATTACCTAATCTGAACCACTTCATGTCCCATGTCCCTGCATGATTCCATGGGATCAAATGAGGAAAAGAAAATTTCATGGTGGCAAATATGTGTGCAGCAGCCTGTGGATGTCCTCTCCAGCTCCTCTCCCCTCCTGGGGTCACAGTGATGAGACCATCCAGGATGTAAGTAGGGGAGCCGGCTGAGCACTTTTGTTGTACACGTTTCTGCACTTTGCTGGGCAATAGTTGTTTGTACTAGAGCAGAAAAAACAGGAAACACACTTGCAGCTTCAGGGAAATGTCGACCCATCATGTCCTCTAATGCAAGCCATGGATAAGGAGAAGAAAGCCATGTTTTTTTTTTTTTTTCTCCTTTTAGGTCCCTGACCTGGTCCGGCCACAAAGCCGATGGAGATTCATGTGCCGCTTCTTGATGCATATCTAGTACACAAAGGTGGACTCAGGTCTGTAGGATTGGGTGTACAAGTTTTCTGTATTTTAGTGGAATTGTATGTGTTTCTTTCTTTACAGATAAAAATCTGAAAAGTGTGGAGTTTACTTGTTTTCACCCCTCTGAGTCGATACTTTCTAGAACCGCATTCACTGAAATTATAGCTGCAAGCCTTTTGGGTGATGTCTCTACCAGATTTGCTCTTTTGCTAATGGAAATTCTTGTCAGTTTGCCTTGGAAAAATAGCCCACGCTCAGTTAGATTGTATTTAGACTGTCAGTTAAAATTAATTTACAAGTCTAGAAATATATTTTCAATTGGATTTTTTTATTGACTTTGACTGGACCATTCAAACATGTGACATTTAAACATAAACATTCAATTCTTCTAGGTAGACTTGCACACAGTTTTTGAAGGAACTTGGCCGGTAGGTTGTTCCAGACATCTTGGAGAACAGATCTTCTGTAGATGTACGCTTTCTCACATCCTTCTGTCTCTTCATGTAATCCCAGACACACTCCATGATGTTGAGATCAGGGCTCTGTGGGGGCCATACCATCACTTCCAGTAAGTCTTGTTCATCTTTACGCTGAAGATAGTTCATAATGTCTTTGGCTATATGTTTGGGTTCGCTCACTTAGCATTTTGTAAATTGATAAAAATAAACAATCATCATTTATATTTCTGAAAGCATTCTTTGTTTACAGCATTTTTTCACACCTGCCTAAAACATTTGCACANGGCTGTATGTTTGGGTTCGCTCACTTAGCATTTTGTAAATTGATAAAAATAAACAATCATCATTTATATTTCTGAAAGCATTCTTTGTTTACAGCATTTTTTCACACCTGCCTAAAACATTTGCACAGTACTGTATTTACTCTGTTCTCACACATTGCAAACTACAAATGAGACTTTTCATTGCTTTCTTTCAACAAATCTTTTCTTGTTGTCACCCTTCCATTAAAGGACACATTTATGAAGTGCATGACTGTTACCTCCCTTTCTGATTAATGCACCCTTTGTCCAGTCTGTTGGTTCAGGTGGAAGACCTTTTGTTGGTATGTTTATGGATGTGCCAAACTATTTAGATTTTTAGGTTCAGGACACCGCTTCTTGTGGTGCTCACGGCTGATTTTGTTCATTAATATTCTCTAAGAAACCTTTGAGCCCTACACAGAAGTCAGATTTAAACTACACACACGTTGACTCCATTTACTTGTTAGGTGACTTCTGAATGCAATTAGTTTCAGTGGTATTTAGTGGTATAAATGTAGGTTTTTGTTTACTTGAAATCCATTTATACTTCTCTTTTAACTTTGCAACAGTGTACTACTTTGTTTTGGTCTATCAAAAACATCCCAACAAAAATACCCAGGTGTTTGTGGTTAAAAACCATGAGTTTCATTGGAGTCAATGACTGAGCAAAGCATTGTGTTTGTCTTTTAATATAACATTTAGCTTTTTTCAAAGATGAGTCCCTGAAAATTATTAAAGGATCTTAGTGGTTGTTTTCATCTGTTGATTCTCAGTACATCATGTAATACTGAAACATTTCACTCTAATATATGAACATTTTTAATTATAAGAATAAATTATGATTGCGATGAAAAGAATCTCTTTTGACACGTTATGCTTTTTGTTCTTTGTGTTTTTTAAAAAGAGCTTTTGTTTGTTACTTTGTTTCAGCAATTCTTCATTCTCGCTTTAATTATTGGACTTATATGAGCATGTAGCTGCATCTGGTGATATCCAAACAAGGAGGATCAGTGATGTTATGTGTCTTGGCATGTTTTTTTTCTCCTCCTTTCATCCAATTTGTTATCCTTTCCATTCATTTGACGTTACATCCCAGCTTTCTTTGGTTTCTTGGTCTCTTCCCTGCCTATTCTAGCTTGCGGCAAAGTCTTGCGTCTCAAATGCAGATTCTCAGCACTTGTGGCAGGCTGGTCGGAGATGCAATTTATTTAGCAAGTCAGCTGATAAATTACCCTGCAATTAAAAGGCAGCCTCTCATTGTTGATATGGTTTATTTTTGTAGGGAGAGCTCTCTGAACAAACGGCAGCTCTCTGTCGGCCTTGCTGATGAACACACACACACGGGTTCGGTGTGGCCGAGCGTGCCCGCTGCCAAATTGATAGAAATACAGTTGTGAGGGGCCCCCTCCAACGAGCCAAGCTCCATTTCCTTCTGTCTCTGTAACAGACGAGCCGTATCTCCTGTTACACAGCTCCGGCTTTGGCTGAGGACCAGAAAGCACCAAGGACTTGGAGAAAACACACAGTCGCCTCGCAAGCTCCATTAGTACAGATGCAAAAGGGAATGCTGATGCACAAACACTGCAAGTGTACATACATTAATGCAAAAGCAGCCCAAGGATCCATTATGCCTGTCATTTGTGTTTCATTTCCAACTGGAAAGAAACTTTTAGAAAGCTATAGTTATTTATATGCTTTTTTTTTTTTTTTTCCTTACAGCGGATTTATTTGAGATGTGGATCCCAAATACCATCTTCTTACCATCAGGATGCAAATGCCACTTTATAAACAGAATTAATGAGTCATGAAAATCCATGTAGAAAAAAATAAAAAAGTTAAAGATAATAATAAACTCTTCTTACCCTAAGAGTGCCCCAGTAACAAGTAAAAGAAAAAACAAACAAAAAAGAAGCACCCACACTCTTTTGCATTCACATTCATAAGGCATTTTTTCTGCAGTCTTATTGTACATAAATGCTGTCAAGCTCATATTCCATTACTTTTGTTTTAGAAAATTATTCAGTGATTAAAGTAAAAACATTAAAATAAATGAAAATTGTTTTTGATGTCAGCCTTATGCTACTTATGCAAAACAAATAAGTATAACAACAGATTGTATATCAAGACATGACACAATAGTGTTATGTTCAAATGCTATGGAAATTATTCAACAATCTTATTTTCAGAATTTGTAGCATCATGAAAAACAACCCCAAAGCATGACAGCTTTTGACCAGCAGGTTCAACTATGTATAAAAACAGGCACTCCAACACATTTTACACTCAAAGAGAAAAGATACAGACCATGGCAAAAGGCAAACAAATCTAACCAAGGAAGCAAATACAAAATTTTTTATGCACATTTTCTGTATTTCTAAATGATTCTGTTAAAAACCACTTGATTTAACTCCATCTTTCAAAATGTGAATTTAAAAGTCAGTGATGAAAAGTAAATTGTATCACTTTGTTTTTCACTAAAAGTGCTAGGATATTTAACACATTATGTGGTCAGTAACACAGTGAGAAGAAAGGATTTCATGAGGCATGTGGCTTAAGGCCCCCCCTTATCAATCACAGTTTACCATGCTTCTCACTAGCAAGGACCATGCCACAAAGATATGAGAATAAAGGTTTATTGAAAGAAGGGTTCGAGGGGATGGATAATTTGGGACTGAGGATGGTCATCTGGGGAGACCTTCTTGAAGGGTTGGGAGGAGACTCGGTGTGGGGGCGCAGTCTTCGAGAAATAACTTTCTCTCCGGGCCCACTTAGGACCCCTCAGATGGAACCTGCCATAGAGTCACTGTGGATCTGAAGTTGTCCAGTTTGATCTTGTTTGGGTATGTTAAACATTATTAAGAAGTCTCAAAATATCTCTGAAAACCTGTAGTTGTTTTTAGCATCACAAAATGCTCTAGTAAGAACATTGCTTTGGATGATATTTTACTATGCTGAGGACACATAATAAAATATTTTTCTCTCCAATCTTTTGCTTTTAATGATTCATTCTATCAAACTTGATACATTGATTTGAAATATTGTCCTCTATAATATTTGGCACATTTTTGTTTGCAAGAAATTGTGTTTTATATTGTCAGATTGTGAAAGTAGGTCTATCTTGAAAATGAGAGTTTGTGCTGCAATGGGACTCAACTTTATAAATAAAGGTTATGAATGAATTAGTTTTGTAAAAGTTCTTAGACTCACAAGCTGTATACAGTGTTGTGAAAATGTATTGACCTCTTATAGATTTCCTCTGTTTTTGCTTTTTTGTAACACCTTAATCATTCAGATCATCAAACCAATATTAACACGAGACAAAGATTGTCTGAGTAAATGCAAAGTACTATTTTTAAATGATTATTTAATTCATGTGAAGATAACCCAGCTACAAGTCTGGAAGCGTGGAAAAACAGAATAATTGTTTTTGTGTCTTTAATTATGCTAACGCAGGTTACAGGTTACACAGATGTCTAAGTGTCTGTGGAAGTCATAACATTACCAGCTTTCTTGAGACATTTGTGGGAGCCCAACATTTTTGGGAATATATTTTTTTTGGCTAAAGACACAAAAGTAAAGACTTTTTGGAAAGTGTGAATCAAGTATATACCAAGAACATGATACTGACAAATACGACGGTGGACCTGTGATGGTTTGGGGCAACTTTATCTGGACCTAAATGACTTACAATTAATTCTGCTCTCTACCACAAAATCCTGAAGGAGGTCATCTGGCCATCAGTTTAGGACCAAGTGCACTTTTGTTTTGCAGCAGGACAGAAAGTTCACCTCTGAATGGCTTATAAAAACAGATAAGAATTGTGTAGTGGTTATTCGATGTTTAGTCTGAAATCCAATTGAGATTCTGTGGTTTGAATATAAAGTGTCATGGTCCTTGGGTGTTTGTTTTCATTTGTGCTTGATCATTTCAGATTTATTTATTGTTACAATGTTTTTGCCACATTCAGTGGTTTAGTATTGTTATAACGGTTTTGTCTCATCAGTCCATTCTAGTGTTGAGTTTCTTAGTTATTTGTTGTGTTCGGTCTTTGATAAATTTTTCTTCAATCAGTCTTAGTCTTTTCCTCATTGGTCTGTAGCTCCTCTGTCTAGTTCAGCTCCCTCTGTGTTAATTATTCATCTTCCCTCAGTTTCCCTGTTTTGCTCTCCTTCCCAGCAGTAAGCTCGCCTGAATCCACTGTGACTCCACCATTACATCAGTATATAAGTTCACTGTTTATCATTGTTCATTACTGGTTCCTTCTGTTACTCTACCTATGCACCATGTCCTGCTCTCCCTCTGATCCCCTGATAAGTGTTGTTTGTTATTTCAATATTAAAGACTTTACTCATATCCTGTACTGCCAGTTTCTTCACTTGGGTCCTCTTACTAAGCATAACATGACACGAAGAAGCCTTTCATAATGAATTATTGCTGAATTGAAACAATTCAGCAAAGAACAATGAGCCAAGATTCCTTTAAAGTGATGAAAAAGACCCATTGTCTGTGCTTGCAAATGCTTGATGTAAACTGTTGTTAGGTGAATGAGCAATTACCTAGAATTAAAAGAATGCAAAAATGTAATAAATCTGTGAGGCGAGCTTTTTTTTTTACAGCATTGCATATGAAAAAATGCTAAATGACTTACTGCCATGATCTGGTTTGTGTTGTGAACATATCACAAGTTCAAATGTCAGTACCCACTGGTAATTATACTTCCCAGTTTAAAATTCTGAACCATGTTCCCTAATCCCACAATGAACTAGTTCATAATTATTTATTTTCTCAAAAGTTATGTGAGCCAAAGTACCAATAAAACTACATAACAAGCTCGAAGCTGGGACTGAAAATCAGGCAATTAAAACTGCAAAAGTTAGAGATGAATATCACCTAAATTTACATGATCAGTCAGAGAGATTTTCGCTGCACAGTGGAGACACAACTCCTCACAAGCTTTCAGCTGCAAAAGTTAATTTTGAAGTGAGAAGGCAGAAGATGCATTATGTCACTTTCACACCATCACGTTTGAGTGCACAGATGTGCGTGTTTAACGTGTAAAAACATTGCTGCCTGTGTGAACTGTCATGTCTCACTCTTTGACCATGCGATGCATGCATGCAAGAAGTAAACAAGGTCCTTGCCCTTGTGAGGACAACACAGGTCTTTGAAGTAGTTAAGGCTATAAATCCCTCCCAATGCAGCAGCAGTTTAATTCAAAACCCTTCACTTTTAAAAGAAGGAACGCTATTTACCTGTGGTTACAACACACCCTCCTAGTAATCCTCAGAAATGTTCAAACACTGCATGTTTTTTGCAGCCATCAACAAAGTCTTGACAAAAAATCTGACAGATCGTCTTTGAGGATTTTCTGTTACAACTTGTTAAGATTGCTAAGATTTTTAGTAAAACCACTGGAACCACCAAGGCTAAAGCCTACAATTAACTTGCTGGAAAAAAGTGCCTGCTCCAAAAATTATACTATTTAACTATCAACTATCCGCACAAAGAAACCCAATAAAATGGCCTGCACATAGCGCTTGATCAAATCCAAGGACTCCAAAACACTTAACACTACAATCAGTCATCCACCCATTCATGCACACATTCATACTCTGACGGTGGTGAGCTACAATGTAGCCACATCTGCCCTGGGGCAGACTGACGACATGAGGCTGCCATACTCAGGTGCCACCGAGCCCTCTGACCACCATCAGCCGGCAAGGAGAGTGAAGTGTCTTGCCCAAGGACACAACGACTGAGACGGATGGAGCTGGGATCGAACCTACAACCTGCCGGTTACAGGACAAACAATGCCACCTGCCCTCTAGAGAAATGTAGTAGGGTTAGAAGAGACAAAGATGTGATGTATTCTGCCACAATGACAGAAGAACGCTTGGTCAAGTTGAGGCTTTCAACCAAAGGACACTGTCCCAACAGCCAAGCATGGTGATGACAACGTCATACAGATGGTTTGATCGTTGTTCATCAACTCATGGGCAAAGGGTGGATCTGTACCAGGAAATCAACCACTTCCTTATTCCACTTAGTTTGTGTGATGTAGTAGTCTTGCAGAGAGAAACAAGCCCCACAGCATGATGCTGAATATGCTTGAGAGTTGGCTTGGAAGCCGTACCTTGACTCAACCAGACTTCTAGACATCATGGCCAAATTACTTCTTTGTCTCAATTGACCATAAAACGTTTTGCCAGAAGGGATTTTGCTTGTCATTGTGGGCAGCTGCAAATTTAAATGAGCTCTACGATTTCTTAAAAGTGCCTTAATATATAAGAACTTTGTTATTGGCTAAATCCAGCATTGGGTTCTCTGCAACTTGAAAATAAACATTTTATATTAGTGGAGGTGTATGTAAATATATGCTGAATTGTAATCTTGTCTAACCCTTCAAAATAATTCACCAAAAACTAAACTTTTGTGGCAAATTTGTTTATTCATAAACTGTAGCTGTTTGTTGTGTAATCATTTCATCCTGGATAAAGAACCCCACATTTAAAACCCAAAATGAGATGACAGACATACTAATGAGTGTATGAAAATTTGTGGCTCTTAAGGCACACATCCTTGAATGTAGCTTCTGTGCTTCAGGAGCGTTTTTAGGCTTTTCGGAGAAATGCTTGGTTTTAGCTTTATGATCTTCTACCTCGTCCATAGCCGAGAGGATCCCTCCTAACCAACACATTCTGCTTGACTGAGTGAATTAGCTTTATGAAATTAGCTGAAACTATATCCCCCAGTCATGATCATTGTGACTAAAGGCGGCTGTTATGTGCCGTATCTTCACCGAGCACTCTCATCGTTTCCGTCTGTTGCTCCAGGAAATCGTGTCCGAGTTATCGCTGAACGATTAATGAGCGGATGATACGTAATGCACATGATGGCTGCACGATGAGAGCATTAAGACGCTGAGAAGACTGGTCTTTGTTCAACAGTCTGCGAGAGTGGAGGTTTAGTGGAGAGCGAAAGTAAAAATTAGGCAGCCTTTTGCAAAATAAGTCTGGGTAATCCATCAGATGGCAGGGCTCATTATGCCCGTGCTACAGAATGAAAGAGAGCCCTTTATCTGGGCTTCCTGTTCTTATTAGCAGCACTCAGGCAGAGCACAGTTGCAGTCCCTCTTTCGTCCCCAAATTCTGTGCTGAGGGACAGCTGCTGACACAGAGAAGCAAAGTCATTCTCTGGCCTTCGTTTTCTGGCCAGCAGTACTGAGGCAGCCCTGCCAAGTTGTGTTGGACCGGTGCGTCTGTGTGTTGTCTTTGTGTACAGCCATGCATGTTTGCGCACACATAACCAGAGACGCCTAAATAGTCGCTGTCAGAAACCTTTTAGCCAGCTGCGCCGCATCCACCCCTTCAATGGTCAGAGCTATTTTAAGCATCTGATTTTCCAAAAACTGTGGAATAACTGAAGTGGTCTCAGGCCTCTCGAACACAGAGCGAAACCGCCTGCAGAGTATAAATGGGTCTATGTTTTGTTGCTGAGCCCTCATCTGAATTTTACGCCACATAAGATCCAAAAGTATTTTACAAAATCAGTTTGCCAAGCCATCCACAGCAACTCTTGAAACTCCAGGATGATAAGACACACGGCAGAGTGAGCAAATGACACCTGGTGCATCACACGGCTATTGGCCCCTTGAGAATCCTCCAAATAATTGTGTTTTTGTGCCTCACAGGACAGCCAGCAAGGAGGAACATTGACAAACTTATAATCTGATCACATTTAGGATTAGAGGTGTGTGGAAGATGAACTATTAATGCAACCATTGAATTTAATCTCCTTTTTACTGCGAGGTTTAATGTAAAGGAGAGCATTCCGATGCAATGCAATACCTAAACAGGCCAGCAGAGTGCACTAGGTGACAGTACTGGTTGCGACAGAGTCCAGATGAGGGCCAATAAGAGTTGTGGGACTATAAGGAATCATCAAGTATGGCGGGTGGAGCAAGTAATCCAGTGAGAAGGGAAAAGAACAAAATAGTACAAAGACGTTAAATTAGTCCATCTCCAAAGATGAAGGGGATTCATTTATAACAAAAAGATAGTAGCCGACTGAGTGAGGCGAGGGAGATTGAACTTTTCAAAGGAGTGGAGGTGCAATGTGAGGGTTATTAAAAAGAGGGGCTGTCGCTTGAAAGAATGAAAGGTTGAAAATATGCCAGGAATTGTAGTCTTTGGACACCTAGTGAGACAAAGACAGAGAGACAGACAAGCAGATGCTTCTGCATGCAAGTAGTCTCTCTGTTGTCCACTCTCTTTCATCTGTTCTCTCCAGGATCCTGGATCAAACCTCATCAAGGAGGCGACCTGGAGATGTGCTTTTGGATGGTGTAGACACAAAAACACTGCACAGTGCTTTCTACATACACTGTCTTGCACAATAATTCAGAACCCCCTGAACCTTTTCACATTTTATCATATTACAGCCTGTATGACCAATGTATTTTGGGGGGGATTTTATGTGACAGGCCAACACAAAGTAGCACATAACTGTGAAGAAACAGAAACAGAATTGTTCATAAAACTGTTGTTACAGATAAAAGTCTGAAAAGAATGGTATGAATTTGTATTCAGCCCCTTGCGTCAGTACTTTGTAGAACCAGCAGTTACCACTGAGAGAGATGTGTCTCTAGCTGTTTTGCATATATAGAGGCAGAAATTTTGTTCAGTCAGATAGGACATTGACTAGGCCATTCTAACACATAATTATAAAACAGTAGTCCAAATGACTGATTTTTAAAACAAAGTTAAAATAAATTTTAAATGAACAAAATGTTAAATAAAGGTCTATTGTATTCTAAATGATAGGAAGTCTGAGGTTTCGCACCATTCCCGACCTTAAACTCTAATATGCCTTACATATGAAACTTAATGATAAACAGTTTATTTGTACATTTGATTTATATATTTGTATTTAATGAAATCTCTCGCACACAGTACAAATTGTACATATTACAGTGCTTAAAAATAAAAAATGTAGTGAAATACATTGTCATTAGCTTGCACTGAAATTTACAATTAGCCTGATTACTCCAGCCATCTATACATCCGTCTTCCAATTCTCAGCGAGTTCTTGGTTTTACTTGCGATCACCTCCCAGAAGGAGGTTGCCAGAAGACAACCAAAGGAAGGTGATTAGGAGGCCTTCTTTTGGTTCATGATCAGATGCATGAAACACCTTAACTGACTTTTTTTTAATGAGGTGAAGCAGGAACTCTACTTTGAGCTCTAACCAGATAATGGAGCACCTCACCCCATCTCTAAGCCCGAATCTGACCACCCTACTCATTACAGCCCCTCGTATCCTAATCACCTGAGAACTTCAATTATAAAATGCCATTGTTTTTTGAACAGGAACAAGATTCGGTTATGTTTCATCTCATTCCTAAACCCGGGGGTAAATTGAACATGGCACAGTGTTAGTTTTCTGCCACTCATAGAATTTTGAAAGACGACCAAAGAGTTTTATTTTGGCCTCATGTGATCAGAGCACATTTGTCCACATCTGATGTGTCCCTTGCATGTCTGGTGGTAAACCAAAAATATGACTTCTCATAGGTTTAGTTCAACCATGGCTTTCTTCTTGCCACTCTTCCATAAAGTAAGAATTGTGAAGGGTACAACTAATAAACGTCCAATCAACAGATTCTTCCACCTGAGCTGTGGATATCTCCAATCCCTCAAGAGGTACCATGAGCCCTTTGAATTCATATTTGATGAACGCTATCCTTGCCTATATGGACAGTTTTGGTGGAGGAGCATGTTTTGGTAGGTTTGCAGTTCTGCTATACGTTTTCCATGTTTAAATAATGGACTGAACAGTGCTTTGTGAGATGTTCAAATCAAGGGATACTGTTTTTGAAGTTTTCCTTGGTCTTCAAGATGCTGTTTGCTTAACAGATTTTCTTCTGCTCTATTCATCTTCCTAACTGCTCTAACAAACTTCCTTGTCCCTGTTAAAGAAAAGCAATCCAACAGCTTGATGCTGCCGCCACCTCATTTTACTGTGTTCATGGGATTTACAGGGTGGCATGCAAAGCTTGGGATTGTTTTATTACCAAAGCCTGCTTAAACTTCTCCGCAGCTTTATCCTTCACTTCTCCGGTGTGTCCAGTGGTCTTCGTCATGCTGTTTGTTCACTAATGTTATGTCAACAACAAACCTCTGAGATCTTCATGGTGCACCTATATCTTTAATAGGGGTAAATTATGAACGGGTGGACACTACCCTCTTCAGATTTTAATTCTAAAAAAGATTATGAGAACCATGCATTCCTTTTTTTTTCACTTCACAATTAAGCAGTGCTTTGTGTTGGTTCATCACATGTTGATTGTATTTCTTTTGCCCTGTACACTGGTAGAGGATGCACCAAAAATGCAGCAAAGATTGCAGATTGAATGTGGACCTCAAAAAAATATTATAAGGAATGAAGGTTTTTTGTGATAATGTGTTTATGGGTGTAATGTTTGCATTCAAACTCAGTAAACACCTGTCATTCGTGCTCTGCCATCAGTATGGTCCTATCATCTGCATGTCAAAGGTTACCAAACAAGCTCACGGCTGAGCAAGCAGCACAATCAAACAGAGGAGAGCAGGAGGCAAATCAGTCGACTTTTCCCCCAAATGGGACGGTTACTGACAGCAGCTCCCAGCCTCAGTGCACACACACACACACACACACACACACACACACACACACACACACACACACTGCTGAGGGAAGTGCACACATTTCTTACACACAAATGAACTGTATCTCATCCTTCAGCATGCATTTGCCTAAGTGGAGTCTGATGAAGAGGTCCGATGAAGAAACAATGAAGCAGGCAGCCGAAGATATTGGCAGCCAACACAATTGGAGTTTCAGAAAAGCTGTGCAGATGAAATCTCTGCCAGAGCATCCAAAAACCCTATAGTGGCCCCTTTTCTCTTTCTTCTGGCACTGGAAAAGATGAATATGAAGAGGCCTAATTGAGGGTGGTGTCCTGGGGGTGTTAGTTGGAGCAGCTGTATTATTTGCTCAGTCCACCATGTAGCTTGGGCTGCTGTTTGCCATTTCTTTCAGAGCCTCAGGCCTTCGTGCTTGCCCCACTTCCGTCCACAAGGTGCTTTCAGTCTTGTGAAATTGGACCGGCAGACCTGGAGGACACGAGGGATGGAGAGGGTTGTTCTCCCGTTTCTTGCCCGACATATGGAGCATGTTTGAATTTAGTATTAAATTCTCTGGGAATTGATCTTATTGAGCCAAAAAAAAAAAAGAAGAAAAATCAATGAATAAGCAGTAGGTTATTATCAGTTCACAGTCTTGATATCTGTAGAGGGTTTGGCTCCAAATGGGATATCCAAACACTGATATCTTACTCACCAGACAGCCCTAGGAGCAACAATGTAATGCCCCTGGCACCTAAATGCCCCCCTAAAAAATCAGTCCAGATGAAACTAATTAAATACGATAACATATAAATGGAGAAAAAAAGCCTATTGCCCTAATAGCTCAGGCAGTAATATCCCCGCAACCTTGAATTTATCCCTCTTATTCTCTCCACACTCGCCATTCTTCCAAGCACAAAGCTAATATGCGGCGGGCCTGACAGTCGCTACTGCGTGAGGAGGCATTTACATAAGCTTGTGTGTACAACCATTGTGATGATAATAGGCGTGTGATCTCATGTGTCAGCGAATGAGAAAAACATCTCATCCATTCAAATAGATATGTCAGCCAAAGCATTAGCCTCCCATATAATTGGCCACAGAGGTCATCCTGGCAAAACAGAGAGGCGACATTTAATGGGGCACAAGAATTTGTTGTGCTGATTCGAAACCCCCCTCATCTCACCACGACATACAAAAACTGCTCCCGCCTGGTCGAAATGTGACACCCAACCCGATCGGTGCCAGTCACAGCTGCTCACCCAGGGATAGTGTTTCTCATGTAAGATTTCTGTAATGGTTTCCATTAATATCAATTGTGTCTACCATCCCCGAAGAGACATACAGCCCTACTCATTTTCCTAATGCATCATTTCAGCAATCTGTGGCAAAGGGTCGTGACAGTCAGTCCAAAAGATGTCAAACTGACATGAAAAACCTGACCTTGATTCAATTAACATTGACATAAATTTATTCATGATCATAACTTTAACATTTGGTACGTTTTTACCTATCTTTTGTTAGTGTGGCAAAAAACATACAGATATACTTTCACACTCACCAACTTCCATACTAAATGTTCTCCCCAGTCAAATGATTCAAACCTTGGACTTGAATCATGCATCTTTTCCAACCAGACATTTCTCTTCCACTCAACTTTGTATGAATATGCTTGGATACTGCAGACTGTGAACAACCAGCTTCTTTTGCAATGACCTTTTGTGACTTACCTCCCTTGTGAAGGGTGTCAATGAATATCTTTTTGACATCTGTCCAGTCAGCAGTCCAGTCCACAGAATTGTGTAGCCTACTGACTGTATTTAGCTTTTTCACAACATTAAAATTTTCTAAGAAACTGAATTTTGGGTTTTCATCATGTGTAAGACATAATCATCAAAATTACAAGAAATGCTTGAAAATGTCATTCTATGTATAATAAATCTATATTATATATGAGTTTCACTTTCTGAAAAGAATGAAATAAATAATTGGACTTTTTCATAACATTCAAATTTTCTGAAATGTACCTGTGTTATGGTTTGTTATGCTGCCTCATTCTAACTCAGTGCTAATGCCAAAAAAAACTTTAAAATGCATATTTCTAAGTCAACACCACATAGCATATCATAAACTACTCCTTCACATCAAACATTGATAAAACAGGTTGTCAAGCATTCACATAACAGTTTAAACTTAATTCACCTGTCAGGATAGGCTCCTGGACTGGACCCCAGAATGCAGACAAGCAGGAAGCAGCACGGGGTGGAGACTAGAAATTGTTTAATTTACAAAAGAAAACTCACAGGCATGAACATGGGCAGGTTTGGCATGACAACATTATGTATCTGCGAGAAATTAACAGAATAGTCGTCTATATATGTCACAGGTGAAAACAGAGAAACTGGTTAGCATGAAACAGGTGGACCAGATGAAGCTGATTATTGGCTGACTGTGGCAGGGAGTGGTAACCAAAACATAAATGTGCACAACAGAGATGCAGGGAAATTATCATACAAAGGAAAATCTTACAAATGTCCAGAACATAAAGTCCACCATAAACAGAACAAATAGAAAACTAAACCTTAAGGAATGATTCATAACACCACCTGGAAAACTTAAACAATGATCAGAGGCAAGACTCAATACAAAACTCGAACACCTTCAAAGCATGACATCACCAGATGAATTCAGCTGCTGACGACATTTTTTTTGGCTTTGTCAGTTATCACCTCGATGGTGTTTTAATATATCTAATGGGAGGAGATTTTATGTTATCCAAGTTTGCCATTTAGTTTATGTTCTGCTTGCCATAAATGTCCACTGTCCAGAGGTTTCACAGTGTATGTCATTCTTTTAAATTATGTTTTGGACATCCAATCTGAGTTGTAGGGAGTAACAAAGAATAGCCGTGGTGTGGGCTTTCTGCAGGCAGGGAAACCTCAAGGTAGAACTTCACAAAGTACACTTCTGCTCAGGGGAACAACCACCTGGGTCTGTGGTGAAAAGCTCAACCGGATTACAAAGCCCAACATTCAGCCATTCTCAAACAAGAACTCTTCAGAGAAACATACTCTTATTTTCTTCTTTTGAGATGAGTTGCTTTCCAGGAATCTGAAAAGTTTTGAACCCAGTGTCCTAAAACCCAAGCTTAAATGAGGCCAGGAAACTTTTAATTTATTCTGAAAAGCAAAAACACCCCTGCAATTAAAGGCTTAGAAGGTAAAAACTTTGTTTTAAGCAATCAGTTATTTTCTGGTTGGACTGAACACTTGTGTTGGGATTTAACACCAAGCCAAGACCAAATGCTTCTGCATTATCTTGTAATTAGCTTGCAGATCCATCACCTGGTTTGGAGATACTGGCTGGATGTTTCAGTATGTTGACTGCATTAGCAGTGACTTATTTTCTTTCTCATATGTCTGTGCAGAAGTGAACAGCAAGGCTGATATCTATCACATGTACAGTAATGTGCTATGCAGGTATTTTGGTTGAGGTAAAGCAGATTCCACAGTTAACATTGATATAACACAGAAGTCTCCATTCCTACACTTTACTGAGAAGTGAAAACTACATTTTACATTATTTAGTACATGTGTTTGGTGTTTGATTTCATAAACACCAGACTTTTTGCAAGTATTCATGTTACTTTTATTAACATTTTGACAGATTGCAACCACAACCTTATATTTATTCTATTGGATTTTATGTCAAAGACCAACACATAGTAGTGGATATATCTGAAGCAAAAGGAACATTCTACATGGTTGTAAGACCTTTCACAAATACAGATCTAAACACCTTCCTTGTCCCTGCTGAAGAAAAGCAACCCCACGGCATGACATTGCCACTACCATGTTTCACCTCATGTACAATTATGTTCGAAGCTTGGGATATTGTTTTAGAACCTAACCTTGTTTCAAACATCTCCACAACTCTATCCCCAACTTGTCTGGTGCATTTCTCAGTCTTCATGATACTGTTTGCTTTCTAACAAACCTTTGAGGTTTTCACAGAACAACTGTATTTATACAAAAAATATATAGGAAGACTGTATTTACTAAAAATGTGACTTTCGAAGCACTGTCATCTTGCAGCAAGAAGGTCATGGGTTTGAATCCCAGTCTGGGGTTAGTCTGCATATATTTACTGAATATGTGACTGAAGGAAACTGATGGCTTTGGATTTTTTCTTTTTTTTTGTGGTATCAGAGTAAAGGGGCCTGAAAAGTATCTATGGCACAGTTTTGAGATTTTAATTTGTGTAGTCTAGATTAGCGCTATGTTAAATTAAACTGCATATATAAATAAATAAATCATTGTAATGTATTTTACCATTAATTCAACAATCTACATATGAATCTAGGGTGAATTCTTTACAAAACGTTCAGAAAATTTACTGGATTTTCATGAAAGTTTTATGAAAAGATCTCCACTTTTATTCGATTGCTATCTAATCTAATCTTAGAGGAAGAGGATTAAAGACAGGTTGAACTTCTGTCTTTCACATTTCTTTTTATCAAGTTTATCAAGAGTAACAAAGAATTTTTCCATCTCATATCCATGTGAACGTCAGCTATGGCTTTATAGATCTAGGACTTAAAGCCAGAGGGTAGGATAGCACACCAACTTTTTTCCTTCCTTTTACTGTCAAAAAAGTCTAAACCCATTGTCTCCATGACAACCCTTGGTAGCTCTGAGGGATAAGGGCTGGCAGCAGGTGTCTATCCAACAGACTTGGATGTTTTGATGGAAAAAGCCTTTCCAATCCCAGTGGGAACCAAATCTCAGTGTTATAGCTGATAGATACTTGCCCAGTTGTAGTCACGGAACTTCCCTCTGGAGAAGGCCAGTTTGTGTGTGCAGCACATAGACAACTGGTGATAATGACAAAAACACAGTGAAGGAATTTCAACAGTCATGCTACTGCAGTTGACCAGACAGCTTATCTTGATGAGATTGGAGCTTCAGACGTCTTACTTGTTCTTCATCTATTTATGCGTCTCATTCTGACATGCTGTTTAGGTTACCAGCTTTGTAAACCCTTCTGACTTCGTGGAACACCCTGCCATGTCCTAGGTGGCTGCTCCAGTGGAGAGGAAGCACAAGTGAAAAATGAAGTGTGCATCAGAACACATTCCATTTGATGTGTTGGGAGAGCTGTCAAACGGAGGCATATTCATACAAAACCCCAGGAAAATGCTCCAAGGTTATACTCATCAAAACACTTCAAAATACCACCACACACACAAGAATTATCATTATATTCAAATTCATTCTAAGAATTCAATTTATGGTCACCCATGAACAGTATATTCAGTTCAAAGTGGGACACAATCATTATTTAAAATCAACTATAATTTAACTGTCCAGATTCAAACACAATCTCACACAGTTTTAATTCTAGCCGCTTGCAGCTTTATCTGGACCTCAAGAATGTTAGCTGTGTGTCTGAGTAAGAAATAAAACTGGAAGTGGAAACTTACAGTCTGGCTTAACCTATGGAGAAAAAGGAAAGCTAAAACGGTCTCATGTGATGGTAGCCTGATGCTACATGTGTAAAAAACATTTGAAACGTTTGAAACCCATGTGTCATTTTCATTTTCTTTACAATTCTTTACACACAATTATTGCTAACATTTGTGCCGGTCTATCACGAGTTTCCTGCTTCCCTGCTTTCATATTTAAGTATTTAGTGTTCATGCCAGATGATCCTCTTCCTTGAATTCTGTGTCTGGTTTTCATCCAGTATGAAGTCTCAGAATTGTCACAATCTGTTTTCTCGCTCCTCCTCCCCTATCAAACACAATACCTCAGAGCTTTATTGGCAGCTGACTCCACAAAATGTCACTGTTTGACCAACTGTTTGACCAACATTAATGTTATCGTCCTAATCAGTCTTTGCTGCTGAGTTTTAAAAAGGTAGTGTAAAATTTATAGTGTGCATATGTTTCTGTTGATTTTTTGCCTTTTCACAATCATATGTATAAGACAAACATGAGATAACAACTGGTTCCAACACGCCATTAGGTCCTGGATTATTTCTTTAACCCAAATGTTGCTGGTAAGACTGATTTTGGGGAGTTTTAACCTATCAATGGGTAAAAAAACTGATTGACCTAGTTTGATTGGTTAGAAAAGAGATTAGAAGAAGGCATAAATATAAAAAATAAAAATGTTGCAATAATTTGGTTGTATAAATGTGCACACCCTCATGCCCTTTTTCCACTAGTCTCTACTCATCGCGGTTCGTCACAGCTCTACTTGCTTTTTAGGCTTTTCTTCTAATACCTGTTACGTGAAACCGTTACTATTGTACCTGCTTGCTTGTGACCCACTCTTCTTTTGCTCTAAGTCTGACAACAGCCATAGACTGAGCAGCAGTCAAGGGTGTTGTTGTGCTTGTGTTACTACAACTGAATGCTTTGGATCATACCTGACTGGAACTGTTCTGGAACTGTTCATAATTTTATCCACTTGGTGCGATGTTCTTGGTGAGGTGCACTATGGTTTTTAGATCATATAATATGGGATTTAGATCATATAATTTGGGATACAGGCCAAAAAGTTCCAGTTTGATATCTTCAGACCTCCTGAATGTTTTCTTTCGAAAACAAAAGCTTCTGAACGTTTCATAAAAGTGTTAGTTAAAGTCTTATGCAACAAGGTCATTGCAACTTTTTATGTTTTATGTTTTACCCCTAACCTACCTATAATGTTCAGTTTAATGCACACGATGCATCTTTTTGAAAAAGAAAAGGTTACAATATTAATCAAGTTTTTACATGCTCAATTTTTTGGGAAAAAAACTGATTGACCTAGTTTGATTGGTTTGAAAAGAGATTAGAAGAAGGCATAAATATAAAAAATAAAAATGTTGCAATAATTTGGTTGTATAAATGTGCACACCCTCATGCCCTTTCTCCACTAGTCTCTATTCATCGCGGTTCGGCACGGCTCTACTTGCTTTTTAGGCTTTTCTTCTAGTACCTATTACGTGAAACTGTTTTAGGTGTCAAAGAATCTGTAATTTTAACCCTTCACTTTTGAGAGCTAATTTACACATGCCCTCTGTTAATTGTTCTAGACCTGCCAGGTCTATTTAAATCAAATCTATTATAATCTCTTTGTTGCTCTGCATGTGCACCACATTATTTATGTGTTTACTTTTTTAGATGTTTGGACACACTCCACAAAATTGCCAGAAAAAAAATAAATATTAAAGGGATATAAGATTTCACCACGGACAACATTTTTTTGCAATATGAGAATGATATTAATAGTTATGTGACTACTTTGTACCAGTTCCTGACAAAATTAATCTTTCCACTATTTTGTTATTTCACACTATTTGTCATGCAAGCAGCCTGGCTTGTCTCTCTGGATTGAGAAAGCAGAAACATGCGACTGGGATTGGCCTGCCCGTGCATCTGCGTTGCATCTCTTCTCACAGCATGGCTGGAGGCAACAGCATGTTTTCTGCACAACATGATGAGAGGAGAATACTGATTCTTATTCAAACGAGAGAAGCAGCTCACACAGACTTTTCTCCAGCCTTCCCTGTAATTCCGCCATCATCTGTGCACAAAGTTGTTTGATCTTTATAGTTTTCCCTCCAGTTCACCTTTATCCAATTGATTTTGCACAAATCCATGGAGACTTTATTAACTAATTATAATCATTGTTGCATTGTTTTTTGCTTCTAAATTATGCTTTAAGATTAAAATATATGGAGTATGTTTTATGTTATAGAAAGCTGAGCAAACCCATAGGAAAAGTAGATTTTCCTTGGCTCAAACAGTGATATATTGTGTTTCATATAAATGAAAGCAAACAGAAGATGGAGCAAAAGGACATTTGACATCCTGAAAGTCGCAAAAAATGCAATAAAATGCTCTTGTTGTTTCATCGTGGAGGTGTTTTAATACACTTTATGACATTTTCACCTATTTATACTAGATAAAATGCCTTGATTATAATGTTTCTAGGGAAATGTGCCATGAAAGTATTTTTAAAAAGGACCCCTGTAAAGTCATGGAAAGACCACATTAGGTTAGATAAGCTCAACCAGTCCAATCAAAGGGATGAAATTAGTTTGATAAATCAGTTTCATATCTAACTCTTTCAGGAAATGTACAAAATATAATTTTTTTTAGCAGAGAAAAGCCTTTTGAAAAAAAACTTTCAGTGAAGAAATTCCTTTCAGTTCTAATATAAGACATGCTTTGACAGAACCAATGCTTAACTTTTATGTTTATGTTTAAATATGAAGTGACTTATTAAATGAGGATGTAACAATGCAGTTATTGTGAAAAGTTACTTAAAAAGAAGACCATTAAGCAGGCTCTGTCTGAGGTGACAGGGCATGACAGCGTAGAAATAGAGTGCATTCATAGAAGAAAAAGCAGAAAGAGAGAAAACAGTTTTCTTGAAGATAGACAGGGACCCCCCTGTTCTGGAGGCGCTCGGTCACCAGGAGCTGGTTGGTGTATTGGGTTAGGTACAGCCTGATCTTTCTAATACTAAATGTGAGGAGTCAAGATTCAGCGATGCAGGTAACATGTCCTTTAAAGGTCAGCTGTCGATTATGAGACCCGTGTTTGTAGCTACTTTTAATGGAGCAAGATAGGGATTCAGTCTAGATGCAGATATTGAGGTGCATGGTCAGTTTGGATGGGAAGACAAGCAGTTTTTGAGAGGTTTAGTTGCAGGTGATAAGCTTTCATTCATGTTGAAATGTCAGAGAGATAGTCCGGGATTCCTGCTGAGACATGTGGTCATCAGGTGGGAATGACAGATAGAGCTGGCTATCATCTGCATAGCAGTGGCATAAGAAGTCATGTGGTGGGATGATCTGGACCAGTTAGGTGCTGTATATGGGGAATGCCTTCCTTGGTCTGTATGACGGTATTTCTTCTCCAATTTCTCTAACAAATCTCTGAGGCCTTTACAGAATCGCTGTTTAAACAAAGAGTATATCAGAGTGAAGCAAAATTCATTTTAGGGATTTTTCATTTGCAAAATAATTTAAAGATTTTCCTTCAACTTCACAAGTATGTACTTCTCATGTTCATCTTCTCATCATAGGTTGCTTAATATTGGGACAAAAATACAATTGCATCATTTTTGGTTGAACATTGCGAAGATATTGGTTACAATTAACCCATTATTTTCTCACTTCTGTCTTCCTTTTCTATCTGTAGGATGTTTCCAGCATTTTCTATGAGCTGCAGTATTTCAGAAACTAGAATCTTTATTGGGTATGGCCATAAACGGCAGTAAGAATTGAAAGAAGTGAGAAAGAGTCCAAATAGGTTTCTGGCATGCAAAACATGAATGCATCATACTTGAAATGTCCAAATATTGCATCTAAGCAGTCCATTGCGAATTTGATATTGCAAATGCTGATATTGCGATTGCGGTTTAATATACAGTTCCAGTCGATCACCAAATCTCATAGACAAAACACTTTGTAGTAGTATGGTGACAAATTGCGAAAACGTTGAAGGGGAATGAACGTTTTTATGGTACTAGGATCCTGCACATGAAGTCCTTGGATTTCTGAAGCTTGTAACATAAAGAAATTTAAAGCAGGTCAGAACAGGCAAAAGAAAATGAAAATGGAAGAGCTATGGAAGCTAGCTGTCCCTGTTGTGAACAATTTTTAAGTAATCTTTTCATATTGGGAAAAACATCTTGTTATAAGAAAATAAACTTATTATTTAGTGTTTCACACTAGTTAATCAATGCCTACGTTTTACAGGGGTTTCACAGGTTACACATGTAGACATGTCATAATGATACATTGAAGTAACATCCGTAGAGTTGATTCATACAAACTTCAGCAATTTGTTTAGAGCTTCTTCTTGCTGCTGGGAGAAGGTTTGCAGCATAAACTTGGTGCTGTCATAGTATAAGGTTTGTTTGGTGCCACAGTTGGTGCTTTCGGCAGTGAAAATCGAAAGAATGTCAGCTAAGCACCACTGAAATCGATTTTGTGGAAAACTGCTCTTAGAGGAGTAGTGGAGGTGTGCAAAAATATGTGAAATAACTTGTGACAAGATCAGTTTTTAAACAGTTTGTCCAGACATTGAAATCCCTACTTAAAGCCTAAGTCATTGGTTTTAGCCCCTGATAGTTTGATTTTACAATCCAAGATACAAATTGGCACTTTAGACATTTCCATTGAACCCAACAAACCTTTAAGAATAAAGTTATGACAAATTGTTTTCAATTGACTGTCATTTCAGAAAACTGGTCTAAAACAACTCTATCCATTTGAGGCATACTGGTGTCATAGCTTGAGTATTCATCTCCATGTTGCTATTTTTTTTCTATTTCATCCATCTTTACAAGGATAAAAAACTTGTTCGTCTTTAGACAACAGAATATACAGGAGGCTTGTTAGCTTAAGTTGGTTATCTGTTTTAAACCTACAATGAATTGTGTCTTTCAAGTACCGTAAATTCCTGACTACAGAGCGCACCTGATTAAAAGCCACATGCTCTAATTTTAGAAAGAAAACCAATTTTGTACTTGTACAGGCCGTGCCGGATGTTAAGTCGCGGGTGCCCCACGTTGTAATGATTTACACAGAAAGATATTACAGGTGGGGAATTTTGAACTTTTAACTTAATCCGTATGGTAATATAAACAAATATATATTGCAAATGCTTTTTTTCGAACAGTGGCTAACAAGCTACCTTTAAATATACGTACGTTATCAGTAACACACAAATTTTGTTGCTAATGCTTTTTTACTGAACAGTGCATGAACAGCATTCCAATATTACCTAACTGATATACACTGCAGCCAACCAGGTCAAAAGTCATTGATCACCTTCTTCATCTTCTTCCTGCGCACTGAAACCATCAAAGTCCTGGTCTTCAGTGTCCGAATTGAACAGCCTCAGGATCTCGTCACTCACTTCAGCCTCTTCGTTGACGCTCTCAATTGAGCGCTCCCGGTCCCCTTAATCACGCAGCACTCCAGCCTTTCGAAACCCGTTGGTGATTTTCTATGTTGATGAGGGTAAATATAAATGTCTGATTTACAATACGGGTAATTAAATTGTGAAAGTGCTCTTGATTTGTTGCACAAGTTCATTAGATCTCTTTGAACTACTCATCAATTTGATCGGTCAACTGTTACCAGACAAAATGTTTTTGGTGGCATGAAAAAAAACATGCATTAGCCGCACCGTTGTATAGGCCGCAGTGTTCAAAGTGTGTGAAAAAAGTAATTAAAAAAAAAGTAATTTATAATTTGTAATCCAGAATTTAGGATAATTAAACTTGACTCTATAAACGTCTGTTGATTTTTGATTGCATTACCTGTGCTAACCTGTTTTTGTGGTGCTTTTATATGTAATTTAGAATCCTGTTGACAATAGTTGCTTTTAATGCTCACTATTGTTTACTCTGTCTCTTATTCAAGAAAGGCAGTTAATAGAAAACAATATAATCACTTACTTACTTACTAAGTTGTTTACTTCTCATGACCCTCTCTGTCTTATTGAACCTGTGCAGTGCACCACACCCCACAAGAACATATGTGTGGCTTACATTGGCCCTAATTTAAAAAAGGCTTTCCCTTCTAAACAACAATGTAGACCACAATAACTTTAGCAAATGCATTCCTTGATTTTTATAGCACCTTACACAAGGCAATGGGTGTCTTTATGGAACCCTGACTGGTGTGCAAGTTTTCGCTTGATCTTAATACTTGACTTTAATCCCAAAATCGTGATCCTGTAATTCTCCAGGTAATCCAGCTGCATTCAAAGGGAAATGACTTTCCTAGGAGGACTTGGGAAAAAGGAGGTTGCTTGGATTGGTAAACATTAGATGGGTCTTTGTCACAGGGGGCAGCTGTTACTGTTTGTCATTATGTGTACGGCTGAAACGCAGATGTTTACTTACAGTATAAGAGTTATTTTACACCCAAACTAGAAGCTTCCTCTCATTTAACCCAGCCAAGGTTTTCTTTTACTCAAAGTTAAACAAAAGGTATCACTTGTAAATGTATGCAAATGTTGGAGTTGAACAGGATTCTCACAGTCTTAGAAAAGGTCTGAAATACCTAAAGTTTAGTATGAAAAAGTATATAATTTATTTCTTATTCCATTGTCAGAGATATTTCTTCAAAATGAGTGCTTTTTACACTAATTTACTTTTTGTCTAAATCATTGATCTTTTTGTTTTTGAGTTACTAACAGATAAACACACTCCCATTTAAATTGAAATTGTATTCTGAAGTGATGGTGGTGAAAGGAATGCATCCCTGATCACAAGCCCTGATTTAAAGCATCTGTATTTAATCTAGAACAGGGTGTCCAGATTTTCCCAAGTTTGTGCGGATACTAAAGAAGAAAAACTGTCAAATAACTAGCGACTACACTGTCGAATTGGACGCTAGCTTCAGCAATTTGCTTCATAGCTTTATAGTCTCTGTCACTTTGAGAACTCTAGATGTAGTCAAAATTAGTTGTCTTAAACACTCCCTGGGTTCCCGTACTCTGAGGGGCCTTTGGATGTCTGTGGCTCAGATCTCCACAGTGTCTGTCTCGGGTCCAGGGGGGCAGGTCACTCACTATTGCATTATTTTACGGAGAAACCTTATATACTAGCGTGCTCACCCTTACACCCACAGGTGTTTAGATTCAGGTGTTAACAGGTACACAGATGTTCTATATTGAGCTGCAGGTACCACTGAATGCATCTTGGATTCATTAGTACTGTGCGCACATTTCGGTAACAATGTTGTTGTTATACAGGTCCTTCTCAAAATATTAGCATATTGTGATAAAGTTCATTATTTTCCATAATGTCATGATGAAAATTTAACATTCATATATTTTAGATTCATTGCACACTAACTGAAATATTTCAGG
>JAHUTJ010074546.1:6111-27217 GCA_036250325.1 Characodon lateralis
CCCCCCCCCCCCCCCCCCCCCCCCCCCCCCCCCCCCCCCCCCCCCCCCCCCCAAATCATAATTTAAAGCATATTTCAAAGCATAATTTGCTTTGACAAAGTAATTGAAAATGAGACAGAATGGCTCAGGAAAGAAAAAGATTCAACCTAGAAACAGCTCATCAGTTAACATCAACTTAAATGTAAATTGTGGAAGCAAAAACTGGTTATACGGTGACAAGATATAAAAAAAGTTAAATATATAAATTACAGGTTAACCCTTTTTAATTTTCTACCCCCCTACTGCAACTGGCCTTCTGGTTTTCCTGCTTCCTGAGATAAAATCTGTGAAGGGCAGAAAAAGGTTTTAAACAGACTAGTCTGTAACAGAAACTTTGGCAGCGAGTAAACCTCTTTTTTAAGCTTTTAATTTATACAACATTTTTTTTATTTGCCAAATTGGATTAATATAATCCTCTAAGAATCCACATTATGTTCACAGGTAAATGTTTTGCTGGTAGCGAAAAAACAAAAATACTTAAAGCTATGAAAGAGACCCGATAACTTCCTGCATCTTTTAAACAAATGTCTAATTCTTAAGATTTACTAGTTTTACATAACCATAATTCTTATTGTATAAGGTGTAAAACCAGACAATTCAGTAACCTGAATGATCGGCGTACACTCTGTGCCTTTGTTAAGCAGACCTTTCCACTTGTTTAACATAAATGGCAAATAAGCTAAACACAATGCAGCAGATCTACTGGGATCTAAACACACAGGCATAACTTTCATGTGGAGTCATGTGCTTTGTTGGAGGAGAATGGGTAGACTGGTTCAAGATCATAGAAAGGCGACAGTACCTCAAATAACCACTGGATACAAACAGGTAGGGCTGCACAATGTCAGGAAAATAAGTAACTGCGACTATTGCTGAAAACTATGATGACCATTTCGATCACATTTAACCCATATTTTCCTGAATCCTTACTTTGCCGTTGCAGAGAAGCCACAACACCCTCTATGAGTCTAGGCATCTTAGTCGTTTAATGCCCTAGGCACCACCAACCTGCACATGCACATAGATACGCTTCTCCGAAAGTTTGTCGTGGTATCTCAGAAATTATACATCATAGCGAAACACTGAAACCAGTGCTTAAATACTGAGAGTCTTGTCTTTTAATTCAGGCTTGTTTCTTAGCACCAGTTCGTTCACAGATTGTCTTACAAGCCTTTGAATCTGGCTTACCATCGCTTTGGATGTAATAGGAGTCGTCGAAATATTCAGAATATAAGTTTGGTATGTCATCAATTCTGTCTCATTTTCAAGAGATGTTTTCTGTCGGATGCAAGTCGTTTTACAAACAAACGTCCTGATAACATCTCCATGCGGAAGGTTTTCACAACTCCAAAGAGGCTTTCTTCTACAGAAATTCTACAGAAAAACAGTTTTCATTGCATGCAACAAAAATACTCTAGGAAAATAGTTTTCAGATGTTTGCTTGTTTTTATCTTAAAGTTCACTAGAGAACCAATAGACCCACCCCACCCACCCAAATCAGCCACAAGGTCCCACTGATAACCGCAGGGACAGATATGTTTCAAGGAACTTCCCCCATGTGTTACTGCTCATCTAGAGCAAGCAGGCTTGGATGTCTCAATAACTCTACCTACACTGGCACACACATATATAAACATAATAACATGCAGAAACAATAACTGAATCCTTCATTTTGACACGCAGTGAGGTCAGCAGAATGCCAACACCAACAGCTAGAGACGTGTGCAGGCCCACAAAACACAGTAAATTGAAGACAACTAGAAAAGCAACAAATCATCAGCTTCGGTTTTAGCTTGTACACCCACACATATAATGAAACCCTAATTCCCCCCTGAATATTGCCCTCACAATACAAATGTGCAGTCTATACAGGAAACAAAGCTGAGGGATTTTTTTCCTCCAAGTGTTTGACTGTATCACACTATAATACTTTCTCCTAGACAGCATAAAAAGGATCGCTAAAATGACCTACAGCAACTGGGTGTTAAGCTTCTTCACCACAGATTTATATTGCCTTTAAAATGACCAACCCTGAAAACCTGTTCTGGTTCTTCCATGTTTCATGTCTCCAATACAGAGAGGAACAAAATACATCTTATCATAGGAAGTCCTTCTCAAAGAACATCTGTGTAGTTGGTTTTACGTGGCTGGAGGCGGTGGAAGTGCTGGTGTGGTTATAAGCAACATAAACTTCAGGCCACACAGCTTACACTTAATAAGGCAGAACAGAATCTAAGCGGTGCAAAACACAGATGTTTCCTTCTTCCACAATAAATTCAAATTTTTTTTGTTTTTGAATTTATCAGATTAAAAAATAAATAAAACACACAATAGAGGGAGCTCAGATTTAAACCAAAAACCTCAGTCTATACTTATAAAAAACTGCTCCTTTCCAGAATCACTATTTAACTTTTTTATAACCATCCAGTACTAAAAATTACATAATGTCCCTGAAGAGGGACAGTAAAGTCTAGCTTTAAAACGCAAAGTATGTCCTGTTCCAGTGGGGTAATGATGTTTTTAAAAGATTACATTCCTTGTCTCAATACTTTGAGTTCAAGCCTTTTACACTCAAAATGAATCAAATAAAACAAAATCACTCCAACTGGACATACATGGTGGAAAGGATGGCTAGCTTTTTCTCCAGCCTCAAGCTGTTTTTTGTTCTGTCTGAATCTATGGGCATGAGAGCTAGACTATAGATTGTGTTCCTGATGGCATCTTTTGTGTCATTCTAGGTAAAATATGTAGTGAATGCAGACATCAGGTCTGCTGACGCGTGTCTTCAGGCTGCAGTGCGTCAAACCACAGTCAAATTATGTGTCAAACAACATGCCAATTATTGCCTCTTGCAAATTGAGGCTTTGCCACAAGGTCTGAGCGCGCACTGGAAGTACTGAATATTTACCAGTAAGAGATGTCAAAATGAATGTGTTTTACAGTAAGTTTTGTGGTGACTACGGGAATTTTTTTTGCATGCTATGTAGGTCTGTATAATCCGAGAGTCAGCTGAGAAGATATTACTAAGGTAGGGTTAACAAATAACGCGGAGTGATGTGGGCTTTAATATGTCCCGGTTTAAATCCTAAAACCCGTGCAGTTAAAAGAGCCTCAAGCAAAGCACTGGAATTGCTTAGGCTGTTTGAGGACAACTGCATATCAAGAGTTCTTTAAAATCAACTCTGGAATCAACAAAAAGGAATTATTTTTCAACAATGCTTTTGCTTGTGTTTATTTTAGCGCAGTAAAGGTGTAAGGTGTTTACAAACCCAATGAGCAATTATGTAAAATTGTGATTATTAACAAAAATTTCTATAATTGAGCAGCCCTAGTATTTGCAAATATCAATAAACACTTTGAAATGTTTAACTCAAAAGGGTCTCAGTTTTATTACCAAACGTTTTAAAAGTCAGATTTTTTGTTCAACTGGTAAAACATTTTTAACCTCTATATAAATTAACACTAAAGTTTCTGCCTGTGCATTCATTTAAAAAGATCCATTCTGTCCTAACATTTATTAATATTTGATATTTGATGAGCAAAGAAATGGAAATATTTAGCCTTTTCAAACAGCTGCTTTTAGTACCAGTACTTTAATGATTTGTAATTATGTCGAGAAGCTGTATAACAATGTAAACAGATTCAGGCAAAGGGCTGGTCTGAACTTAATGTTCAAGAGAACCAAGTAAAGGAGCTGTAATAGGGTTGAAACACTAAAATTAAAGAGCATTCAGCAATAATCCATTGTTGTTCTCATACTTGCATTTGCCATTTCATTCCAAGCTTCAGCTCCCTGCTAACCATAAGCATTTGTCATCATTGAACTCTATATGTATAATTCCTAATAAAACATCTCCCGCTCTCCCTCCCTCCTCTCATATGTGAATCAATCTATTTTCCCAGCGTTTCAGCCCTCTCATCGCACACTCGCTGAAACTTAGGGCCTTAAAAGGAAGTAACTCTGGCTTGCTTATAGCCGGATCACAATGCTTCCCCTGCACTTCAACTGGTGATGTCATCTAACCCTCTTTGAGCCTGACAGGCTCGTTCTAACTTTACATGTTTATTACTGATCTATACAGTCAGGAGGGTTCATCGGTAAGATTGAAAGAAAAAAAAACAAATACAGCTAGTAAATTATGTAAGTTTGTCAGATTAAAAACTAAAGTTACACCCTGGTTACCAACACACACCAGTATATGGCTCCAACATATAGACTGCTACTTATAAAAAGGAGAAACTTTCATTTTTTTCAATTCTTACCCAGCTAAGATATTTTCACAAGACAAGGACGTCATTTTGTTTAAAGAACAGGACTTAAGGAAACATTTGGCTTTTGGCTAACAGACAAGCAAGCAGCCAACTGCTTAACCCCATCATATAAACAGAGACTACTTTTTATTTATCTTTTTGTACTTCTTTTGTCACAATAAATCCTTTACAATAGTTCATGTCTACACATTCTTGGTACCGCAGCTACCTCTTGGTCTGGCATCATGAACACATTTATTACCATCATTAGGAGAGTCTCTGATGAGGCGTTTTAGGGCACCAAGAGTAGATATTTATTTATGGTTACCGTTCCTCTTCAAGGTCAAAGTCCGTGGGTGGCTCCACATCCTAAACCTTAAAGTACAAATAATCATTAGATGTCATCTTACTCAGTTTTAACCTATGCTTTCCTAGTAAGGATTATTAAACAAAATATTTTGACGTTTTAATAAACAATTGCTTATCTTCAGAACTAATTTTACAACAGTATCAACTATATATGGGCGATATAGGCTTAAAACGTATTACGATACTATTAGGTATTTATTCCTTACGATATTCTATGGCAGTCTATTTTTGCACTAGATTCTGAGGCTGGACTGAATGTCACCAATAGTTTTTAAGGTTTGCAACAGTCATTGTGTATTTTTCTCACTGTCACAATAGATCAAACTTCTTATGAGATTTAAAAAATAAGAATCATGATCATTTGTAAGGCATTTGCCTGGTAGCAGCAATGAGTTATAATAAATGCAGAAACTACACTGTGGCTTCTTTCAAATAGAGTTTCCCAGTCTAAATTCCTCAGGGGGATATACGCTGATTTTTCCTCATTCAGAAGTCTCTGCCTATAAAGATTCCCAAAAGTAGCTACTTTGTGGAGAAACTGTTAGGCACTGGTTTGTTAGTGATGACTACCTAATGTGTTGACGTCAAAGCTGATGCATGGTGTAATTTGAACTTGTGCTGCTGCTGAGAACCGTGCACAGTGCAGAGCTTTCCATGTATAAGGGTTACCTTTGAAGAAGGCAAAAAAAAAAAAAAAGATCAAATTCTGCTGCAAAGATGAGCAAAGAAGTAAACACAGACACATAAGAGGGAAAAGAAACCAATAAATCAAATGAAAACGGGACGAAGCTACAAATCCTTTATGCAGTTTGCATATACGTTTTAAAGGAGTAAACACTAAACAGAAAAACTGAATAAGGGGATCAAGTGGCAGGGAAAGCTTGTGAAACAAAAAGAGAAAAGTCAGTATTTGAACCAAGGATGCAGAAACTGTCTTAGTAAAGCAACTCAAAACTGAGCAAATCACAACTTTAATAAACTTAATAAAACAAATCAGTGTGAAATTTGTTCAGACATCTGTCAACATGTTTAACATTAATGAAAACATGTACAAGTGAAAACAAGTAGAGATTATATACAAGACTATGCAAACTTACTGAAGATGAACATCTTGGGGTCACTCTTCTACTCCTCATCTGAATCATCATAAAGTGAGGCCACAGGCCATCATAGCTAATACCAGCAGCAATTGGCTGAAACTGGTTTCAAGGACAGCTGTCTCTATGGTGACCATGGCTGTGCCAGTTTAGAGCACTATGTTGACGACAGATTTACACAGCCTTTAACTAGGGTAAATCAGCCTTTTCCTAAATAAAGTGGATTATTTAGTTCCATAACTGGTTGCAGTGGTAGGATTTGAAACTCACTGCAAGTACTGGCAAAGTGTTTTCTCTGCCGTCAACAAACCTACCACAGGCCAACTGGTTTTGGCAATAAAAACAAAAGGTAAAAAAGATCCCAATAAGAAATACCGGGCACAAAACGTAAGAAAACTTATGTTTGGCCGATATTTTTCTTTTCTCAACACTTCTAGGATTAACTCAGGTGTGCTGTTCATGCCAGAGTGACCAGCATAAGTCTACCTACTGACTTGCAACATGCTGGTTGAGAAATTGGATGTCATCCCACAGCCATGTGTGACCAAGCTGGTGACCAGCATGAAGCATAGGTGCCAGGATGTTGTGGTTGTGTGTGGTTCTCCCATGTACTGCTGCCAGTATTTCGTGTTTCTTCAAACGTCTATCGCCCAACCCAATAAAGGAGACCAAACAAGAGATAATAGCAGAATGAGCCAGTTGGCACTGGGAGAGGGGATTTGGCAAGTTTTTCATTAGCACAACCCACATATTAAACCGTGCTGCTCACCCCACAAATACATTTGCCTTACAAACAACATTTAAAAAGAAATATTAGGCTATGGCATTTATGGCAGTCAACCAAACATAAATGTCCTTACTTTTTGTGCCACATTTATTTACAATATAATTTTTAATTCCTTTATTAAAATCCCAAAACATATTTTAAAGCTTTTTAGGCAGAGAAGAACGCTAATGACTGCCTTTCAACTTAGTTAAAAGGTTGTAATCAAAGGGCAGACAGTGAACACGGTGGTAGCTGCACAGTGGAAGAGTTGACATCAGAGCTGCTTATCAAATTGCAATCTTCATTGTAGTATGAATGTATTTAATATCCCAAACGCAAAGGTATGCTTGGAGGCACGTTTTGGTGGACTACAACCTCTCAAAGCCATACATTTAATGTACATACCAATTTTATGTTTGTATCAGTCGGGTTGGACTCTCCCTACTCATTATGCGCATTCCTTATGCAGATTTTAGTGTCTATCACAATGCCACAATGAATCTTAATGTATAAGGGAAAAGTCATTGCCATTTTGCAACATTGCCATGAATGCGCCAAAATGAAGTCATTTTGAAGTTTACTTGAAAACCTTGTCAAATATAAACATCTCACTTCCTAAATCTTTCCTGTAAATAAACTTACCGCCAGCTAGTTACATTCAGACAGGTCTGCATTAAAGCTCAAGCTTTACTCTGAACAAGCAAGTTAAAATATAAAATGCACACGCCACAGCTAGAATTACTGTTCTGGTATTTCATCAGAACTTGACCCTAATAACCAAAGAACAGTTGGTCACCAAGCATTTTAATGCCTGTGCTCAGCATTTAAATGCTCCGTCTGAAAGAGGTTTACAGTTTACACAAATATGGTGAAGTCTAAACCGAACAACATCTGGCTAACATTTAACTGCTGCTCTAGTTTCCCCATCAATTCAGTTTTTTTCTTCACATTCATGTTATATTGTCTTCTCTCCTCCTCTCCCATTTGTTAAATCTTTGTTACCCAGCCAAAGGCATTCAGCTAAACCGTTCTAATAACATCTCCCCTCTAAGCCATCCAGTCTAATGAGATTGGGGCTTTACACCGAGACAGACACATGCAAAGCAAGTAACAGGAGTGTGACATAGGTGGGTTGAGAGCCAACAGAGTAGGAGAGTGATGGATTTTATTAATTACCAGACGAAACACCCAGGAATGCAGGCCCTAACAGACATTATCACACGTCTTATCTTTGAGAATATTAAGAAATATAAGTACAACGCAACAATGGAGGACAAATAACATGTGTTTACGTGACCCATTTTAGAGGCTTTCTGTCCAAGCACTGGGTTGAAGATAAGAATGAATGCCACGTAACTGAACAACCCTAAAACCTAAGTCAGTTCACACTTATCTTGCTGGTTGGAAAGCACAAATAACAGCTTGCTCCCTGTTCATCCATTGTAAAAGCTTCTACGATGGTTGAGCAGTCAATGTTGACTTGAAATGAACTGATCAACATGAGGTTAAAATGTTCAAGTATACCAAATCTACCTGCGATGATTCACTGATTGATTTCACACTACATTTTTGCTTATAAAAAGGCATTCATCAAGCATTTACGAAGATTGAAAATCTTTTCACGTTCTTCATGCAAACACAGATGAACCCCAACCATAGGGGTTCTGGAGATTTCTTTATGGGAGCAAAGATTTGCTTGAATCTATTATCTAGGATAATATATCTACGAACATCTGCATACTTTAAAGATAAGTTTCTTTAGTACCTGCTTTATAATTACACACTGGGGAAGAGTTTTCATTATCTTATTCCTACTTGAGATTGCACTTTCAAGCATGCCGGTTTGGACAGAACTCAAGTAGTTCTGCTTTTTGCTAAGGCTCCCCTCATTTCATAAAGGTCATCTCTCTCAGCTGTACCAGTAGGCATGTTTACAGGCACACAACTTTTGAAATATTAAGACAATTCATTTCTTTCTAAATAAGAGACTACCATGTGAATATTTTCTACTTACCTCAACTTAAATAAGGTCAAGTTAGAATGAATAAATCTAAATGTATTCATGTTCAGTATTCTGATCCAAGTCAACTGAGGTCAAGAATGTTTTACTTTGTCATATTGGTGTTTGCACCATTCTTAAACACTCACAGCTCTTTTACAGTTCGTGTCCTCAACCCCAGCAGAAATGGGGCTGAACAAAAGGAAAAATGCTTTGGGTGTAAGAGAGAACATCATATGACCCAGCTTGTTCCAAGGTTCTTCATTTGAAAAATCTTTACCATACACCTCATGCAAACAATGTGTAATTCTTTTTAGGATCAATAGGTTAATAGAAGATTGCTGCCAATGTAAATGACAGAAATAAATATTTCTTCAACAGTGTAGTAGGAAACAATTCATTGATCATAGCAATATATCTCTTTTTTTACTACAAGTGTAAGTAAAACTCCTGACATGAGTGTCTTTGATTAAAGTGTGGTACAGAAATAATGTTTTCCTTTATAGTTACACTCAAGACTGAACAAATGTTGTTTTGTTTATTCCCAGTGTAATATCATGACATTCATTATTTCATTTGTAAATTAATATAGAAAATTTGTAAATGGCGGTCCTTAAATTCCTGTATCTGTGTTTGAGACTCATTTTGAAATAAGAGTGGACGCAACTCTTGATTTGTTTGCTTTATAGCTTTCTGTCGGTGCTAAACCGAAAGGAGTATTTCAATGTTTGAGTAATCTCGTATTTGTGCATCATAGTTCAAAGAGTGGTCAAAGCTGAACCTAATCCCACAACTTTAATTTTCTTTAAATAAAACTGGTTGACATTTCTGAAGCCTTAATATTATTTCTGGATAGACAGAATTTTCCCTCCAAAAAAAAAAAGGGGGGGGGGGGGTGCTCTAGCCACAATCGCCGCTGTAGTGTGGGCACAGGCGGGCAGGGGGCAGGTTGGGGAGCTGGAGTGGAGGTGAACCTGAATTTGATTGGTAATAGATCGGTTGGATTTTTTTTTTGCAACTCTTTGACTGTCTCTGTGATTGGTATAAAACCAAACTGTTGTCACAAGAAGTAGGCCGACCTTCGTCTTGTTGGTCCAACACTGACGTAATGCCTACTAAGAAGACCAGAATCGTGCACAGGCCTGGTCATTTGAATGTAGTAAAAACAAAGCAAATTTTACTGTTTACCGTTCAGAGGGATGGCTTGTTGGAAAAAGAGGAAGCATGCCCACTCCAAACTAGACTAATGGATAGTGTAAACTCACTCCCTAAATGCAGGTCATCTACCATTTCCTCATTTTTCTGTAATGCCACTAAAGATGTTTGAGAACAAGATGAGGAAGTAGCAAAGTTCAAATTATGTCCATCACTAAATACAGGTATGCCACCACATACCACAATCTCACATGCCTCTGTATCTGATTTATCCATTTTTCTCATGGTTGATTTAGTCTTAGTGGAAATGTTTTTTTAGTTACTTAGAATTATCTCAGCCTTCACACTTTATTTAGACATTGTTAAACAAAAAGACAAAAATAGGTTACAGATACTTATTTGTTTAAAAATAAATAAATAAACTGAGCAGTTTTCATCTTCCCAAGTTGACACACAATGTCTTACAGCATGGCAAGTATGTCTGTAAAAGTGTCTTTTTAACCCCCTTTAGATTAAAAAGGCAAAAAACATTGTTTGGAGGCATTTTGCCAAGAAGGCAGCCACACTGACCAAAAACCGAAGGATGTAGATTAGCGCTTCTCCAAACTGCTACTAGAAGTGGTTAGAAGTCTGATTAGAGTACAAAGTTGGTGAAGCATCATAAAGACACGATCATTGTTTTAAAGCAATTTAAAAAAGGTCAGCAATTTAAACATTAAAAACATTTTTTTTGTCAACATCCACATCCACAGAAAATAAGACTTTTTAAAGCGAAACTTGGCTTTAAAAAGACAGACTTATTTCAACAAGTTATGACTTCTAGCTTTAAGTTACTTTTAAACAACTTCCTAGTTGGCTTGAAGAACTGAAATACTGAAAAAAGCTAGGTTTTTGTAACACACTGTGTATAGAAAAACTGAATTGCTTCAGTCTACACAATACTAAATTCAATTTATCTAAAGCTTTGATTTTATTAGTACAAAACATTTGAGAGATTTTACTGTTTTTCAAAAGAAAAGGGAAAAAAATATGATTAGTTTAATCTGTCCAAGTGTTTCCCACTTAGTGCCATCAGTCTGCCAGTAGTAGTGGTCTCTAAGCTAGCCAGCATAAGATTTGCCCACAGATTACTGCATGCAAATCAGGTCATCTGCTGCAAAGCATTGCAGTGAAACCAGGCACATGCATACAAACACATGAAAATGGTCCAACTGTACATACAGCAATGGTGCTTTTCAGCACAAACGGGTTCCCTCAATGTTTTTAATACGTTTTTATCGTGTGTGCAGACAGTCCATAGAAGACAATGCCTACAACATGCAAGATCACCACAGTGGTCTTTAAGTTTGTAAATTGATCTGAAACAACTATTTAAAAAAAATGTATAAAAGCTGAATCAACAAAATAGAACAGTGCTAGAAATGTAGCAGATAATTACAAGAAAAAAATCTGCAAAGGTTTTTCAACCACATCAAAGGTAATTTTATGACATTCGTGACTGATTCAGAGGGAGGTGTATGAGACAACCAAAGAAGCCTGAAGAGTCAAAGGACACAAATGTAAAAAAAAAAAAAACAACCTATCAGTTAAGGTCAAAGTGCTAGACGATGTGTGACGTCAATGAAGGGCTCAAATGGTGCACAGTTTAGAAATCTGAAGATAACTGTGGCGGTTTCTTTAAGCATAGGAATGAACTTTGGTTTTGGTAGATTGTGCAGAAATCAGCATGTCGGCTATAGTTGGGCATTGTCGTCTTAAGTCATCTTCCCACATGCCACTCATCAAAATATATGTATGAAAACGGGTTTACTCGCTTTAATGTACTTTTCAGGTTTTACACAGGTAAACTGATTGGGCTGTATAACAGGTTATCTGCGCCTAAAGGGAATGTTAACATCCAGGAAATAATCTCTTAATCAAACTCAATTATGTTTTGTAGCTTAACATGGCTCATAGAAAATAAAAAAAAATCAAGACTAAAACTATGAATATGTAGGTGCCCTGGTTTAAAAATGCATTTCCTCAAAAAACATTAATCAAAACCTGCAAGGATGATTGAAAGGAAAAGCATACCTGTCAATAATGCAACAGTTCTGCTCTATTCAACATGTTATTTTATAGGATAAATCCATCCGTCACAATTCTACCATTATCTCCAGGTAATGGATTTCTGCACTGCTTTGGGCTGGTTCGGTCTGTTCTGTAGATGAACAAGTTATAAATGCAGATCTTTCACACTAAGTCCTAGGTAAGAATGTGAATCTAACTACATTTAATACAATGCATGCAATCCTAAATTCAAGTAAATAAAACCACAGCCTTGATTAACCATATTCAAAACAAAAGTGCTTATGTTCAATATTTGGTCTTGGTTGTATTCACGGATCCACACTCATCTGCCTATTTGCTGAAGTGTTTACCAGTAAGAGAAGGTCTGCTGTCAAAAATAAACTCCAACCATCTGGCAAGTTTTGCATATACTGATGGAAGCGAGCAGTTGTGGTGAAAAGGAAACACTTGGCTGGCTTGTAGGGATATTATGAGCCCTCTGCTTTCCAAATACCAGTGTTTATACACAAAACAACGTACCCGAGTAACAACTTGAAAATACTGACTGACACTTTTCAGAAAAAATTTCTTTTAAGCAAATTATATGGATTGACTGAACCAAATCCAAACCTCTTTATTATGTTGGTTAACATTTTCCAATAATCTGAAATAAAACTGCCCTTTTACACAAATGTTTTCATATCCAGGTAATGGACCCGTCTACACTGCTTTCTCATGCTCTGCAAACAATGCAGAAGCTTTTCTAATAGACTGGGAGCCTCTCTGCGTCCTCATTGACATTTTTCACAAAGCCAAAGCTTCATTCCAGCTGTCTTTCTAATAAAAAAAAAACATTTGATTCATTTCTGATATCATCCCTGGGACTCACTGACCTCCATCCATCTCATTATAAACAGCCACAGTCCTTTCAGTCACAAAGGTGTCTGTTCACTCGGTTTGTTCTGATGTGCATGCACTGCTAAACTGATACAGCACAGACGAGCTCAAAGAAAAGGGTTTTAACATATTAGGAAGATGGAAACATGGTGCATGCACTCCGGTTTTCTTAACTAAGACGACTTTAGGAAACAAGAGATTTATAAACACCCTGTTGTGAGCCAATTTCAGTTATTCTTAAATTCCCTTTGTTTAATAAGGCGTTACGAGTCCAGCCAAACATGCGCCTGTAGATGTGAAAAAAACAAAACTGTCTGCATATATATTACCACAGAGATGGAGGGGTGTCTAAAGAAAACTTTAAACTGCTACAAATTATGCAATAATGAAATTGGTTGCAAATAAAACATATTTCTTAGTCTTCTTTCTTTTTTTTGTGATCAAGATGTCCAAGTCACTGTCTGACGTTCAGCGTCTCAATCACTAAAACCTGCGTCAGATGTGGGCACCAGGAGCAGTGAATGTCCAGCCAACTGACAGCATCACAGCTGAAACCTAATGGCAGATTAAACCTCGCATCCAGGCCATACTGTTGGCCGTCCTGCCACACGCCTGTAATTTGTTTATTTTTTGAAATCACAGCCTAAACAAATCTGGGTTTTAACCAAAGGTCTGTGTGTTTGTCATGTTTTACAATGACAGAGTAAAGAGCAGTGAAAATACGACTCTATTGGCTGCAGCTCCTCTGTATGTCTGGAGAAAGGGTTGCCAAAGAGGAAAGCAAAACTGACTAGTGTGCTTGCTCAAAGCAAAGCCCTACCATTATGAAGCAGGAGAGGGAAGTTTGTCTGAGCTTCATTCACACTCAACGAACTGGAACCGCATTAAAATATATTACAAGCAGCAAGCTAATATTAGCCAGCCAGCAATGTTTAAAAGAACCTTTATTAGGAAGAGAAACTAAACAAAGTAAACATCAAGACTGAAATGATAGAGAACCTGCAAAGACAAAATTACCCTGCAGCTAAGGTAAATCATAAATAGAAATTGCTGGGAATTTGAAATAATTATGTACACATACAATGGAGTAACAATACTGCAGATTTTTCAGCAAATTCTCTGACAAAATGAAACAAAAGTAAAAATATATATACATGCAAGATTAATTCAGTGAAATCTGGTTTATCATTGGGAGACTTGGATTTCTGACAACTTACTAAACAGTTTGGTCACAGAGAAATTCAGCATCACGGTCAAAACACATCATTTGATTTGTGTCACAGTCTGAACACATTTTCCAAAAATAGAATCAAATTCAGGCATATTCTTCCAAATTAGATAACTGCCCAAATAAATGTACCTTTGTTTCTCTGTGGTTCTCACATAAAATCAGTATCACATCTCTGAAGGTGCTGATTAGTTGGATGAACCCTTCAACAGTTATACTCAATAGGACCATCATTACTGTGGATTTTAACAGTCACGTTGATCGTTCTGCTAGGGACCACCATTATGGGGTCTTCACTTTCAGCATGTCTCCAATCGTACTCACACTGCAGGCCACACTTGGACCTGGTCTTTACTTACGGACTCACTCTTAATAACGTGGACAGAAAGATATTTTTAGTAATGTTTCTTGCGACTTAAAAACTTTTTCGCAGGTTTTCTAATTCTGTAGCTGCACAGTTTTCTTCTATTTTTACTTTTAGAACTAAATCTGATGTGGAGCTTATCGTAAACTCTTTTTAATAAACACTGCCTTGCTCTTGCTAATAGTGTCGCTCCTTACAAAGCCCGTTGTGGTCGCGTTTTTTTTGTTTTTTTCCTTTATTCACCATGGTCAAACAAACTCGTGAACGTGGAAACTCGTCGGAAAGAAGACCGGCTGTGGAAGAGTCCGGGTCAGGTTGTCCACCGTAAATATTTTATAGAACTTCTGGATTCTTATAATAATGATGCTTGGTCACCATACTCTAGAAATGTAATGAATCAGAATAAAATTAATTCCAAAGTTATATTTAATACTATTAAGAACATTGTAAGTGCTCCAAAGCAGCATGCTTTGTTAGCCTCAGATAATGACTGTAATAGGTATCTTAGTTTTGATAACGAAGGGGATGGATCTGAGATCATGTTTTGAGCCTCAGTGTTTTGAACCATTTACTTCTTTTGTTCCAATTACATTAAATGACCTGACCCCTTTAACTTGAACAATGAAACATCTACTTATTCATCTGAAGTATTACCCCCACCCCACCCCACCCTTCTTTACTTGTTTAGTGTCCAGCCTGCATCGTTCCTTCAGTTTGGTCAATAATTAACAACTCCCTGAGGCAAGGTTCCATCTTTTTTCAAAATGGCCAAAGTGACTCTTGTCCTAGAGAAATCTAATCTTGATGCTGGCTCCAATTTGTAACTTTAGTCCTATTTAATACTGTTGACCACACAAGTTTGTTAATTAGGCTGAAGGTTCTGGCAGGTTTTTTTTGGCTCTGCATTGGACTGGTTTTCTTCTCATCTATCTGATAGGACGTTCCGCTTTAAGACAGACAGGTTCTTCTCGGACCCTTCTCTTCTAACTTGTGGGGTTCCACAATGGTCACTTCTGGGCTTCATTATTATCACTTCTTTTTACATTCTTCCATTAGCTGACATTATTCGATCTCTTTCTGATATCTCCCATCACATATATGCAGATTAGATCCAAATGTGTGGATCTTGTAAACCGCACAAGCTGGGTCGGCTCTCCACCCTCGTCTAATGTTCATCTCGGATCAGTGACTGGCTCTGCAGCGAGTTTCTAGTTTTAGAGACCAGTAAGAAAGAGACCTTGATAATGGCTCCAAGAAATCTAGGAATTACATTCGACTGCTCATTAGGCTTGAACACACACATCATATCCATTTGTCGTTCCTGTTTCAATACAAGACATGGTCTCCTGAGCAGATCTAGAGAACATTATTCATCCATTTGTGTCATTGCGCTCTTTTTACCGGTCTGGACGGACCATCAATTTTACGCTTGCAGGCTATTCAGAACACAGCAGCTAGACTTCCCATTAAATCTAGTAAACAGACTCATATCACCCCACTCCTATACTCTCAACACCAACTCCCAGTGGATTTCAGAATTCAGTTTGAAGTAGTTGTTCTCACCTAGATGGCTCTAAATGATCAGGTTCGGCCCAGAATCTCCTGGTTGTTTCTTGTTTAAGACTAAAAACTAAGGAGGATGGGGCCTTTCGGTCTCTGGCCTCCAAATTGTGGAAGAGTTTCGCTTTGCTGACTATGTTGTTCTACCAGGCTTTTATGTCATGAATTTATTGTGCTTTATTTTTTGTTTTTATGCAATGTATAACTTAAATTTTATTTATGTTGTACAGCAATTTTTGACTCTCTGTGAGAGGTGCTTAATAAATAAACTTTACTTACTTACCAGCAATCGCTCACACTCAAACACACACACACATAAACACACACAGATTTCCTGCAGTGCAATTTAAAGGTTGCAAGCACAACGGTGAACTGTAAGCAACCTAGAAAGAAGAAATTCAGTGGCAAAATGCAAAAAAATAAATCAGATTCTTTCTCATCATAAACTTAATGCGTTCAACCTACTAAACTTGGCAAAATTGTTTTAAGCAGGTTCTTACCAGTAACCAGCACGTATATAATTGCAGAACAAAGGAAAACAAACAGAACAACTTTATGGTTTCATAAAGAGCTATAATTTGTAGTTTATGAATATTTCCCACACACTAAATGAAAATAACACTAATATATTATCAGCTGAGGAAATTCTGTGGCTAATGACGTTACTTAATGCAAGTAAGTAACGTAAAAGACCCTAACCCCAGAAGACCTAAAATCTTCACACCTTTTGGCTAAACCAGTGGAATTTTAAAACACACATGATTTCTTCCAATAAACAGGCTTGCGTTGTTCCCATCACAAGTGAGTATCCTCTGGGGGCAGTGCACACAGGCCTGGTTGGATAACCTCATGCTGTGGAAGTCATGAGCGTAACCTCAGGCATTTAGACAAAAGCCTCTTCCTGCAGCACAACTGAGTCTAATCTATCCCTATATTTCCCTTTTGGATGAGGCGAGCAAGTCCTGTAGAGATTCCTAATCAGGATGTACAGGTAGAACAGCTTCATGCAGTCATCAGGCTGAAATTTGAACTGGTGTGAAAAAGTCGGAACACAGCGGATTGCTTTCACAAACACATATTCGCCGAACTCAAAAAACAAGTAGAAGCAGAACATGTGCAAGCGTGAATACACACACGTCTGAGTTAAGGTTACAGCTGTTAAGACAGCAGCCAAACTGTGTGAGAATAAACACAGAACACATCTTGTACCAGTCTGCAGTATTTGCTAACTGCTTTTACCTGAAATAACATTTGCATGAGAGATGATAGTTAAATTATAAAAAGCTTAAACTAAACTTTATAACCAAAGGCAGCAAAATGGGTGTTACAGAATCCAGACCATAGAAACCATCATCTGACAGTCCAACCTCTGTCAAACATCTACAAACACCAGATCGCCCTCCCATCTTACATTTATTGCCCTGCTTGTGGTGCTTTAACATCTATTGTTTATAGCCTGGTACAGTATTGAGTACTGTAAATCAAAATTTGAGCAGCTAGAGAGACATCTACAGCCAGAGCCAAATTCATTTGCGTGTTAACAGACTTGGCTAATAAATCTTATTTTCCAAACAGCCAGAGAATCTAAAATTCACATAAGAGAAACTCTGCAGCCACAATCACACTTGCACCATCTGGACCACATCAAGCATTCACACACACATAAATTGCTTCAGTTTTTTTCATTGCATACAACAGAACCTTAAAAAGGTCCCCTAAATAGCTTCAAGCACCAACATAAACTGGAATTTCCCATTCACAACATTAAAAAGTGATTAGATCTAGGCCATACTGCTGTGCAGAGAGATGAGCTGAGGAATGGCTTACATCCTCTGCCAGTCTCTCAAACACAGGGGAGTGATGCGCCAGAGACGAGGCAATGTGCAGTGTGGGAACTTCAGGGTCCCATTAATGTAGCCTTCAGATGTGCACACTCGCAACTTGAGGGCCACAGGATGTGCGGTTCTTCCTTTTATAAAAACATGCAAGGAGGAGGAGGCCTACAATGGATGTGCATCAATGTAAAGAAGCATTCGGTTAACCGTCTTAAGAATGAAGTTGGAGTAAAGGTCTGAAACCTGTCCTCTAATGGACTACTCCACCCTTGTCAAAGAAACCCTGGCATACATTTTATGACTTGAATGCAAATGCAGACTTCATCTGGGGCCATTTCAGTACTTCAGAAGAATTGTTTAGTTTCAGGGAACTTGCTGTTTACAGCACTCATAAAACCACAAGAATTTACAACAGAATGTTACCTTGAGTGTTTGCGTAGCCAACTTATCCCCTTTCACAATTTCTTACAAAATACACATCTAACGGCCATGAACCTTCAAACATAAATAAAATTTGCAATTCTGAAAACCACAAAGAAGAATAAATTCTTCATTAGACATCTGCCAAACAAGAGCTTCAGTCCCAGAAAATACTTTGTAAAAAAAATATGATGGGCATCACATACTAGATGCAATTGTTAGTTGCATGGCTGCAACTAACAATTATTTTGCTGATCGATTAAACTGTCGACAATTGTTACAATTAAATCGAAATATACATATTTTATGTACAGTTTTGGACTAATTAAAGCTCTGAGTGGGTTGTAATTTCAGCAAATGGCATGTTTTAGAGTCTGTATACTTTAGCTAACAATTATTTGATTACTAAATTATTTGACGAATATTTCAAGAATCGATTAATCCGATTAATTGTTTCAGCCCTATACTAGAGTAATCCATCTCTCAAAATGAGGAAGAGATTCAGACATGCTTCAGGCCACATTTTATTTATCTCCTTCTTGAAAGTATTAGCAAAAACAGGCTCTTATTTGCGCATTTACTCCGACAAGCCCATCTAACAAGTGGAAATCGTAGAGCATCAACTTACGTTCAAAGTCAGAATCATCATCTTCATCATCCTCGCCGTTGGACTCCGTTTGCATTGGCTCCCCGTCAAACATCACTCCTTTCCCCGGTTTATTGCCCATGCCGGACCCATCCTGACTTCTGGAGTCCCGCAAACGGGTGAAGTACTGTACAGCGAAATCCACCAGGTCTGACGGCCTTTGTCTCAACACCTCCACGGTGTAGCCCTGCAGCAGTTCTGTCAAACCCACCGGTATCTCAATACTCATGGCTGTGTTTCGCTTGTTGGTAGCTTTTAGATATCTAAAACAAGAGAAAAAAGACAGAAAAATAGTATTTGTTAGATTTTATACTTCAAACAAGGGCTGCCATAAATTTTCCTGACATCAATCTCTAGACATAAATTAAATAAGTTCTTAAACGTTTCAGGAAAAACATAACCCAATATGTTAATATCATAAATTCAAGTGAAATAACAAATATTAGATCATTTAGATGAAGCAGTTCTGATATAATTAGTCATATAAATGGCCAAATTAAAAATGTTTTCTCAAGATAAAAGCAATAAAAACCCAATTTCAGCAGGTTTTCTATGTTTTGATTTAATTTATACATAGAAATTCCACAACAGACTGAAAATAATTCAGCCATTTTTTCTCATTAGGCCTTTTTTCCCTCCTGCCTTTTTACATTGAGAAAACTCCTTTACAGGTAGTATTTATTCTGTTATTTGGAAATGTTTGATCTTTTTACTAGAACCTAAACATAATTAAATAATGGTTCTTGAACCATTCCTTTAAAAAGGAATAAAATTTGACCAGCTTTTTTTAAAGGGTTAACATTGGCAAAAAGTGGCAAAAATTTCAAACTCGATACCAATTTCAATACCGTGGCAACATTTTTAGAAGGCATGGGGTTCTTGCTAGTTAAAAGAAAAAAAAATATGATTAATTACAATATGACAATATTTTAACTTCCTTTATTAGAGCAAAACCAATTACTAGGGGACAATCCAGCCCTCATTTGGAGCAATATATAATTTAAAAGTCACTTCCCTGTTTAGCTAAATATATAACAGTATAAGTGTTAATATCCTTTATGGAAGTGTTTACCTTTCATTCAGACGTGCAAATTATTTTATAATAATTGCTTAACTTTAATGTGCCACTGTCAACTGCCTGTCAATTTGCTGGTGATACAAATAAAGTTTACTGCCGTGGGACAAATAAAGGATCATTCTAAAATAAATTGAGTTCATAAACAAACATGTATCTGGCACATACAGAACATCAGTGTCCATGCACATGCATTCAGCAGCAGCCCTGAACAAATTCTGTCTTAAGGTAATTTTGCATAATATTTTCTTTAGCGAACAACTACAGCAGCAGGGTAGGTTGCTATGGGTTCCTACTTTTTTCTGCTCCATTTATCAGCTTTAGTCTAGCTCCTAATATCCTGTTTTATTAGCCACATTAGCCCCAACAGCTTTACAACTAAATGGAGGAGTCATGGAGGGGGCGCACTATTGCTTTACTATTTAGTAGCCGACTGAGCTGTCAGCTGATAAACGTTTTCCTGCATTAATTCGTAACGCAGGACAACGGAGCGGAAGCACATCTCAACAGGGGGAGCTCAGTATGACAGAACACACCATTAAGATGTCCGTGTGCTTTTAGCTAACATTTAAACAGAGAGCGTTAGTTTTTGTCGTTGTACATACAGGAGCTTTACTGACCCTTTTAAGTTGCTCTCAAACATCCGTCTTGTAGCATTAGCTCAGCTAGCAGGTGGCATCTTTCGGCTTTTTGCTTTTTTGCTGTCTGCCTCATAGGGAAAGTACCTCTGAACAAGGCTTTTGTGTTGGTTGCATATAATTTTTTTGAGGGTGTACTCGCCATTTATTAGAGTTCAAAACTTCCAGCAGCAGCTCACTGTTTAGGGTCAGTTTCTAACAATTTTGAAACAAATTAGCTTCTTCGAATAATTAATTTCTTTGATTATATCAAAATATCAATTATTTTGACAACCCTAATATTTTACTACTTAATCCTGTCTTAAAAGGATAGTTCATAGGGAGGTTCTGTGAAGTTATCATTAGTAACAGTTTAAATGTTTATAGTAGACCGAGGTCATACCGCGTAAGACTGTACCAGTGAGTTCGTAGAAAGGTGAATAAGGCCCTGTCCTAATACCCGCACTTCCAACCTTGTGTCCCTGAATTGCGCGTTCCCGTTGATGGGTTTGAGTGCGTAGTGTGTCCCAATTCTCCAGAGTGGTCTTTAGCCCCGCCCCCTTTGTGCCCTCAATCCACACTTCGGCGAAGCCCGCCCATAACTCACTGCTGCAGATGACGTTCTGAGCAAAAACCAATCACAACCATCAACGTAATCAGCCATCAAATCAGAATAATAAGAACTGCGTAAACTTTAGACAGCAAGCCGACAAATATTTTTTTACTGGTTTTCCAGGCT